>JBCFYV010000024.1:7715009-7901311 GCA_039000515.1 Timema cristinae
CAAGGCTGTCCACATGATGGATTGACTGATTCTCTATAGTAATACAAGGCTGTCCACATGAAGGTGTGACTGATTCCCTATAGTAATACAAGGCTGTCCACATGAAGGTGTGATTGATTCCCTACAGTAATACAAGGCTGTCCACATGAAGGTGTGGATTGATTCCCTATAGTAATACAAGGCTGTCCACATGATGGATTGACTGATTCTCTATAGTAATACAAGGCTGTCCACATGAAGGTGTGATTGATTCCCTATAGTAATACAAGGCTGTCCACATGAAGGTGTGATTGATTCCCTATTGTAATACAAGGCTGTCCACATGATGGATTGACTGATTCTCTATAGTAATACAAGGCTCTCCACATGATGGATTGACTGATTCTCTATAGTAATACAAGGCTGTCCACATGAAGGTGTGATTGATTCCCTATAGTAATACAAGGCTGTCCACATGAAGGTGTGATTGATTCCCTATAGTAATACAAGGCTGTCCACATGATGGATTGACTGATTCCCTATAGTAATACAAGGCTGTCCACATGAAGGTGTGATTGATTCCCTATTGTAATACAAGGCTGTCCACATGATGGATTGACTGATTCCTATAGTAATACAAGGCTGTCCACATGAGGATTGACTGATTCTCTATAGTAATACAAGGCTGTCCACATGAAGGTGTGATTGATTCCCTATAGTAATACAAGGCTGTCCACATGAAGGTGTGATTGATTCCCTATAGTAATACAAGGCTGTCCACATGATGGATTGACTGATTCCCTATAGTAATACAAGGCTGTCCACATGAAGGTGTGATTGATTCCCTATAGTAATACAAGGCTGTCCCATGAAGGTGTGATTGATTCCCTATAGTAATACAAGGCTGTCCACATGAAGGTGTGATTGATTCCCTATTGTAATACAAGGCTGTCCACATGATGGATTGACTGATTCTCTATAGTAATACAAGGCTGTCCACATGAAGGTGTGATTGATTCCCTATAGTAATACAAGGCTGTCCACATGAAGGTGTGATTGATTCCCTATAGTAATACAAGGCTGTCCACATGAAGGTGTGATTGATTCCCTATTGTAATACAAGGCTGTCCACATGATGGATTGACTGATTCTCTATAGTAATACAAGGCTGTCCACATGATGGATTGACTGATTATCTATAGTAATACAAGGCTGTCCACATGAAGGTGTGATTGATTCCCTATAGTAATACAAGGCTGTCCACATGAAGGTGTGATTGATTCCCTATAGTAATACAAGGCTGTCCACATGAAGGTGTGATTGATTCCCTATAGTAATACAAGGCTGTCCACATGATGGATTGACTGATTCTCTATAGTAATACAAGGCTGTCCACATGATGGATTGACTGATTCCCTACAGTAATACAAGGCTGTCCCCATGAAGGTGTGATTGATGCCCTATAGTAATACAAGGCTGTCCACATGATGGATTGACTGATTCCCTATTGTAATACAAGGCTGTCCACATGATGGATTGACTGATTCTCTATAGTAATACAAGGTTGTCCACATGATGGATTGACTGATTCTCTATAGTAATACAAGGCTGTCCACATGAAGGTGTGATTGATTCCCTATAGTAATACAAGGCTGTCCACATGAAGGTGTGATTGATTCCCTATAGTAATACAAGGCTGTCCCCATGAAGGTGTGATTGATTCCCTATAGTAATACAAGGCTGCCCAAATGATGGATTGACTGATTCCCTATAGTAATACAAGGCTGTCCACATGATGGATTGACTGATTCTCTATTGTAATACAAGGCTGTCCACATGATGGATTGACTGATTCTCTATAGTAATACAAGGCTGTCCACATGATGGATTGACTGATTCTCTATAGTAATACAAGGCTGTCCCCATGAAGGTGTGATTGATTCCCTATAGTAATACAAGGCTGTCCACATGATGTTGTGGACTTATTCTCTATACTAATACACGGTTGTCCACATGGCGGTACTAATATTTTAGGCTTAAAAAAGTTTTTTTTTTAATCACGATATGATTTATGGACTATATTTGCTTAGTAATATTTTCTCCTCTTCTTCCATTTAAATGAAGATCTTCTTTAATTTAATCTTTCTATGTTTGAATATATTTTAGAAAGCTTATGTCATTATTAGCTTTTAATTGAAAATATTAATTAATGCAATTAAGAGTTATACAAACTTAGGATCTAACACCTAAATGTATTAATATTCACGGGGCTTAAATGTTGGTTTAGTGTTAGGTATTGGGAACTACCTGTATTTTGAGTCGAAAATACTAAAAGCACTAATTGTTTGTGTTTGTTTTTTAATCATACAAACGCCATACAATGAGGCTGTTTAAATAATCAATCGTTGATTTTCTGTGAGCAGCTAAATGGGGCAAATAGCTGTGATCCCTCAGTTACAGCAGCTCGTGTAATTTACAACCTGAAACGAGTTGTTCTCTACACGCCACTGCTCGACCACAAGCTTCTTAGTTAGCCGGCAGATAAGGTGGTTTATACACTGATAGTCTGTTTTACAGCTGTTAATGGCGGCCCCTTCGCACTTACACCTCATAAAGAGCCCCTCCTCACCCTTGGACTTGTGAGGCCACTCCTAGGGCTGCTGTTAATGTGGCCAATGCGTGCAATTCACACCTACTACAGCATGGAAAGGGGGGTAGAGGGGTCTAACGTGCTACCTCCACTTTCAATACACTGTGCCTGCAAAGGTAGCTCCGTTGAATGACACACTTTGGGGGAGAAAATACTGAGTTCTCTCTCATTCTCTCACACACAAAAATTTAGAACGTCTTTGAGTACATTCCAATGAAAGAGAAAATATCATAAACTAATAGTTATGTGAATAGTAGACCTTCTTCCATGTTCTTATAGTTACTAATGTCTTACTAGTAGTTCTGTGAACAGAAGATCTCATTCCCTCCATGTTCTTATCGTTATTACGGTCTTACTAGTAGTTCTATGAACAATAGACCTCACTCCCTTCATGTTATTATCGTTGCTACAGTCTTTAGATTTATCTTTGACTCTCAGGTTGAAATATATCCTAAAATTCCTCCTGGTATTTGATGTTGATATGTTTTCTCTTAGTGGTCAAGTGAAAAAGAAAACAAATTAATATTGTATTCAATAATAGCTTACATTATATCCATATAGAATAACCATGTTTAACGTGGTTTGAGAAGTCCGTCTCATAATATATGTCCATTTTTTTTTTTAAAAGCCCTATGTGCTCTATCAGTTGCTTAGAATTTTAAATTAAGATCACTTATAATGAGTTAATAAATGTAAAACCTTTTGAGCAGCTAGCATATTTGATAGGGTGGTGAGATTTAAAAACAATTTCCATACGTCGTTCAGTCTACCTTCAAAGAATGTCATTGTCAAATTTTTCTAAAATCTGTTCAAGCATTAGAAGCTATTACACAGAAAACCAAAAATACATATTTTGCAACAGAGGCCATATTAAAATCATGATCATTATCAACTTTCCAACCTGTGGCCGGGTCAGTTTAGTAAAATGCCTCCATCTTCCTTTCTCCTTCCACCAATCTTCCTCCTTTAATTTTTCTCATTCTTCTTCTCTCTCTTGAACTCTTTATATTGTAAATTGCTCCTATTTCTTTATTGGCTTCTACTGTGGTCTTCTTCCCACACGATTAATTTCTAACATTTTCTTTGGCATCCTCTCTTAATACCATCTCAGTCTTCTTCCTCTACTATCCCATGTACTTTCTGTACCCCTACTCTTTCCCGGATAACTTAACTCCTAATATTGTTTCTCCTCGTGACAGCTAACATGCTCCTCACAAATTTCATTCCAATGGCCTCCACTTTCCTAGTCTGTCTTACATTCGTGGTCCATGTTTCTGCTGCATATTTGACAATATGAATAACATACGCCCTGTACAACACTTCCTTACACTTCAAGGGCACTTTTCTTCTCCACAACAGGTCTCTTACACACCTATAAAACAACTCTCCCTGCTGTCCTCTTCTCATTAAATCCTCTCTACTTGCTCCTTTCTCTTCAATCATGCTTCCAAGATATTCTACGTTCTGTAATTTTCTCAGCTCTACTCCATCCAAACTTATAGCTTTATTAGGCGTTATCCTCTTCCTCGTCATTACCATCACTTCACACTTAGTACACTAGATGTCATTCCACACATCTTCACTTCCTCATTCCATTCTTGTAGTTGTTCCTGTACTTCCTATTCCTATTACCATCAAGTCATTAGCAAACATCATGGCTTTCGTGTTTTCCTCCCCGAGTTTTCCTGCCACGTTGCTCATGAGGCTCTCCATTACCACTACAAATAGTAATGGTGAAATAGATAACCAGATTGTTTAGCCATGTACTCGTACACATTCTGATTTAGGTAAGAAGCCCGTTCTGGAAGGCCTTATTTCTTACCAGAATCCTACTCTATAATAGTATTATGGTACGAAATAAGACCTTCCAAAACCAACTTATTTCCAAAAGTATTGTAGTCTAGCCTAGGTTTAAATAAAATGCTTAAGAAATTTCGTTAAAATTTATCCACCCATTTGCCAGATATCACGAAACAAACATCCGAACAGCCCGACAGACTAATTATCACGTAACCAAGTTAACCCCCCCCCCACACACACACACACACACACATCGGTGGATAACGCGCTACTCTCTCATTACACTAGACTTCCGATGTTGGGGAGATCGAAGTTCAAATCTCGGTCAAGTGTATTGAGGGGGGTTTATCTAAAATGGTTTTATACTCCACCTCCACCCAAATGGGGGTACTTTTCCTCTTAATATAACCTTCATAGTCCCTAAAACCACTAGCGTAATTAGTACATAAGCGTACAACCCGAACGGGTACTACGACGTGGTGCTAACAATAAAAGTCAAAATCGGGCCTGGCTACGCTCAGCCTCCAAGATTTGTATTTGATAGTTCGTAGTAGTGGACACGTGTACTTGTGTCAGGCTCATCTTCTCCAGTTTGACATTGGTGCAGAGGCCAAGGTTCACATCTCAGCAGGATATACTAAGCGTGGTTGTGTCCTAAATAATTCCCCCCTCTTCCTACAAGCGAATTCGCATGCATTTTGTCTCAACTCTGCATTTACTCATTCCTACTTTATTAATATATAATTAAATTGGGTTGGTCCGGACGGATAAGAAGACGGATAGGAAATAAAACAAGTATTATTTGTGCTGTACATTTTAGTTAATTTTTACAATCTCAATATTTATTTGCAGGTGAGATAATAAAAATTCGGTGTTTCCCAATGGTACTTACGTGTAAAAGACAAACAATATTTACATCAGAGCCCTAGATCTATAGATGTACACAGATCACTTTGAATATAGATTGAGAAAATATGATTTAATGGATTTATTTAGTAGTGCAAACAATTTTTTTTCCTATTCCATCACTTGTTGTTTGGTTACAATTTCTTTATGTAAATTTCAAGATTGTGTTAACCCACTTCGGTGGCCGAATAGCATAAGACGCTACTCTCGCTAGCAATAGAGAAGACTGCCAAAGACTGGGGGATCAAGGTTCAATCCCGGTCAGGTGTACTGAGGGCCCAGACATTGATGACCTAAGAGTGTCAAAAATTGACCTATAAAATATACATTTCCAAAACCATGGGATCATGACCACAGTTAATAAAGTAATTTTGAGTAATTTATGTGAGAAACCAAATAAAAGTTGACATGTTATCAAAATATAAGTCCTGACTAATTTATTATGATGTAAATTAGCAGATTTACTTAAAAAAATACATTCTCCTATTTGGAGACGGCGTGCGAGAAAATTATCAGTGAGTGCTAAAGAAGTTTAGTAGAATAGTCCATTATTTTTAACATGTGGGAAAACAAACATAAACATCTATAAATCTGTTAAGTTTTAAAAATTTGGTACTTACAGAAATTATCTAAATAATAACTGAGCAAAGTAGAAGTAGTATTTATTTGGTTGTTTTTATTCTATATTATACAGGGTGTGCTGTATATTAATTGGTTTCAAATATTCTAAGGGCGTATTCCCATCGACCAAACGTTAAATAATGTTCATACAAACATGAGTCTATAAACTCTTGGTTTTTGAGGTTGGAGGAATTTTACTGTTCAATTAATAAGCAATCACCTTCCACGGTGGCCGCATGGTACTCTCGTCAGTATTATTATTATTATTATTATTATTATTATTATTATTATTATTATTATTATTATTATTATTATTATTATTATTAGCACCGCGTCTTACTACCCGTTTGGGCTATACGCACTTAAGCTAATGTGTAATGGTTGGGTGATTGTGAGATGAAATGACATACCACACATTCACAAGTTGTCTTGTACACGTCTTGTCAGAGGTGAAGGAAGGGTTTGGCAACATATATTTACAAATAGCCATCCAAGTTATACATATATTTACAGGTATTTATCCAGACTATACACATATTCACAGATACCTAGCCAGAATATCAACATATTTACAGATACCTATCCAGAATAATTACATATTTACAAGGCTTATAGAAGTGGAGATTTTTTAGTTTTAGGATATACCTGTATTTTCATGGATGATGTTCGGGAAAATATCGATATCGAAAAGTGTTGGTGGGGGGAAGCGTGGTGGAGGGTGTCACATGAAAATTACTTTTAAATAGTGTATGTGTAGTATTTTGGGTAATCTACTTGATAGTAGGAAGAATTAAAAACACCGACCCAAATTGTTGATGAAAATAAACGTAAATAAATAATACGGTGCATTGCAAATACTCTCTTATTCTTTTATCTAAGAATAGAGACTTTTGATTAGGTCTTGTAAGACATGTAAAATGAAATATAATGGTTACTCATCTGGCAAGTATTTTCTACGTTTAAACATGTCTAGGCCTACATCCCCTTAATGAATTCAGAAAATATTAAATGATTGTCATAATGTAATATTCCTGAAGACAAAACCAGAGATTATTAACTATAGTGTCTGTATTGTAAATAAGAGAACATTCTCTATAGTATTTCTATGCTCCTGCTTCCGTAGAAGGGCCTTGCTTGACAGCTATACACACTACTAGATTTACACTCACATTAATAAGTCAAGTTATATGATCTATAGCAGTCACTTTTGATAACTATTGTCAATCCTATAATAGCACTAATAATATATTCACATATTTGTATTTTCTAAAAGGAACTTTTTATGAAAATTAAGTTGTAGCTGAGCCGACACCACAGAACTGACCTAGAGTTAAAAATGTTATCTCGAAAAAAGAGAAAATGAATGGAAAACGTAAACCAAAATATAATAAAACAAAATGTTGTTTTTTACACGTATACTGGAACATATTTACATTTCAATCACGTGGGTTCATCTCGTAACGACGTATAAGGTGTGCTATATACAACCAGGGTTGTTATATGAGGTGTGTGTGTAAGGTGTTAAGGGAAAAATAAAAGTTATTCTATGGAAAATGGCCCAATTGGATGTTCAACACAATGTGATAGTCTAAAAACACAAAGCCACGAAACTTTAAATTTCACAATTCTTTTCACACTTGCCTTTTAGTTATATTTAAAATGTTCTTAGTATTTTTTTTTCCTTTTTCATTTTTTTTATTGTTTTTAGTACCACGTCTTAGTACCCGTTTGGATTTAAAGCCTATTTACTAATTATTCTAAAGCGTAAGAGATGAGGAAAGTTGAATCTAGAGGAAGTGTACCCGTATTTGTGAGGAGGAAGAGTGGAAAACCCTCCTCAATACAACCAAACAGGATCGAACCCCGATCTCCCCGTTATCAGCAGGCCAGTATAATGCGAGAGTGACGCGTTGGACAAAGATAGATTTACATATGATCTCATATTGCAAAAGTAAATTTACTGCCATAATTCATATGGGGGAGAAAAAGCATAGGTGATCATGTGGGCTAAGACGTTAACCTCGTCTGGTCTGGTTTGACTGTAGCTTAAAGGATGATGTTTGAATCTCGTCCAAGTGTACTGATGGTAGCGTTTTTCTAGATAGTTTTCCACTCTTTCTCCACGCAAATGTGGGTACATTACTTATAAATGGTGTGAATGTGTGAATATTTCATAGGGGTAGTAGGACGTAGTGCACACACAATAAAAAGGAAAATATGACTTTAAAGGTTGTCTCTTCCAGAAATCAGAGCGTAAAACTTCAACATTCTTGTCGTGCCTCGTTAAGGGGGGGATGTAGGGAGTGCTAGTGTTTTTTTTTTTAAATAACTTTGGCCGAAATAAATAAAACTTTGAAGAGTTTAATTTTATTCAGATGGTGATACTAACAGTTGTTGAATATCTGTCAAGAGCATAGCATTAATAGATGAGAACAATTTTTAAATGAAGAGAAAAAGTTGTCATTAAATTCCAGAACACCCTTATTAGACCCTATATAGTCAAGAAACGTTGAGGTTATCATGTGAAGAAAATGAATCTTTATAGTTGAATTGAAGCAATCTTTATTATTTTGACTAAATTTCTTTTCTCTAAAACCTGCAAAAACACTGGCCTTTTCTCGCATCCCTTAAATCGTCTGGTGATATCACCCCTCTCACGCGTCTCCAGGTATACAACCTTTGAAGGTCTGTGTTGGTCTCCTTCTCCCACCTTAGGATCTTCATTATCTTTTAAATTAATGGAGGAACTCTATAAAATAGTTTATTAAATGAAAAAGAGATTTGGACTTTAATCTGTAATAATTTCACTCCGTTTAGTTATTGAATGTTTATTTTTAATTCTTGAGAGGCAATTACTTCTTCATTTCCCTTTAATTTGTTTATTATTTTTTCCTTCTCTTTAATTAGTTTAAAAGTTTTAATTGTATTAATGATGCAAATGATCAATGTTTGGTTGAATTATGCTCCAGCTTAGTTACTAATATAAGAAGCTCCTTATCACCGCTTTGTCAAAGGTAGTTTATTTGGAAATTAGTCCGACACCTTAGTTCAGTCAGTAGCGTGTCTATCAAACGAGACAAGGATCCCGGGTTCAATACCTGGAATGGCTGAAAAATGCTATCATTGGTTTCCCCTTTCAGAGTAGTGAATTACCGGCTGGGGACTAGGTGTTGTGTCTGTTCTAGATTTAAGTTAGTTTATAAGTCATGTACTTTTATTATCAATCGGTTCAGAAAGTGCACGTTAAATACTCCTAAGTATATGAAGAAATAAAGTTAGAAACTAGTTGGTCGGAGTCAACTGAAGTCAGAAAATGTCAAGGACCGACAACTATGTGTTAAATTACTGATTCGTTAGTTAGTGGCCATAATTTGTGTCATTACTAATCCAGACTGTTATCATATTATAATAATTAATAAGGTAGATATGGGGAAGGTAGAATTTTAGAGTAGATGTACCTTCATTTACTCAAGGGTAGATGGAGAAATATTTAGTAAAGAGTCTCAGTACAGCCTTATGGGGCTCGAGTCCTGCCCTTCTAGGTGTGATTCCTTTGTTCACGTGACAGGTAATGCGAGTTTGCATTATATAAAGTATATTTGTTTATAATGCATTAAATTACAAATTTATTAAATTTGATAGTTACGGATGTTGATTCATCTAAATATAATATCCTTTAAATTGAAAACTAGCACCTGGACACGGAAACAAACTTGCTAAGGGTCCTGGTTTCGATTCCCGTGTCCAGGTTCATTTTTCAATTTAAAGAATATTTTTTTTATTATAATGGTTATGGTTCGCATATTATGATATTTTGAAAGTATTTGGCCTAAGGAAAAGTTTTAACCAGACACAAAACAAAAATGATAGTTTCTACTTTGGCATTATGTTCACACACAAGTGTAAGAACTAAACAATCTGCATCAACCAGAAACCCGTCAACTTTTTCCTACTCATCTATATTAGTTGACTCCCCTTTTCAGTTTTATTTTAATTTTTATTTTTATCCATTAATTTTCCTGATGGCCTCCATCAAAAACCATTTATCTCTGTGAGCCAATTCCCTGTTAATGACCGTGTAGCCTCACCACCGGCTGAGATGGTCGTTTGTCCATTAGCTTATCTCGTTATCTTGAACCTTATCGTCTATTAAGTGGCTGCAATGAAAGCTTTTTGTTAGAAGCGAAGTGATGGAGTTGTAGACTCTTGTGGATACTGCCGGGCCGTGACGAGGAAGTCATTCACTTCAACAGTATGATGCACGCATTAGATTAGTTCAAAAGAGGTTTTCTTAAACCCATTTAACATGGACAAACGCGTTAGCCTCGTCTGATGTGTCAGTTACAGGAGATTAGAGTTCGAATCTCTACGGAGTGTACTTTGTTTTATTTTTTATAAAACTCAGCAATTTGGGTACACTCTGCTTAAATTATCCTATCCCTGCCCCACTATTGTAAATATGAGGATGGTCCAACTGGTTATTATTAATATTATTATTATTATTATCAGCGCGTCTTATTACCTGTTCGGGTTATACGCACTTACGCTAATGTGAATGGTAGGGTTATTGTGAGATGAACTGAAGGACCTACAGTTTACTGTGGGATCCGAACCACGGTGGAGGCCTGGCATTCCTCACATTCACAAGCTATGATTAATACACGTCTCAATAGAGGTGAAGGAAGATTTTGGTAATCAGATAAATCTGTGCCAGGACCGAGGATTGAACCCCAGACCCCAGCACAGAAGTCCGACACCTTTCCCCTAGACCACCAGGTCACCTGGTTAGTAAGATAAACTACAAGTAGAAATATATATATAAATGTGTTTTAATAAATGGTGAATTTAATTTAATCACAATTACCATTCATTTCGATCACATTTCAATTGCTCGGATACAATTATTTTGACAACTTGTTTAAAAATTTCTTACGATATTTTCTACTTGTATTATCAATATCATTGTAAATAAATTTAACATTTTTTCATGAAATACTTGACTGATTAACGTGGACTAACAACATATTGGTCAATTTTAGAACCCATCTTTTCTTATACATATTATATTATGTGTAAGGTGTTTTTATTTTCATGAACGGGATATGTAGTGTGATTATTAAGAAATTCATACCTAGAATTTTATGTTAAATAAAATTGTATGCTTCCTCTATTCATAAAGATATGGCTTTAGGCCCGTATGTAGAAATTAAAACGGCCTATTCTGTTAAAATATTATATGTATTTAAGTATGGTCTATCCTGTGTAAGTGCAAGATGAAAATGGACCCATAAAAGTAGGACCTACAAATAAAGAGAACATTATCTTGAGGAAGGACACACTAAAAATAGATTTGTTCAAATCAGCTTTGATGATATTGATAACATCTCGCTCATAAATAGCACGGTTAAACTACCCATATTAAAGCTTGTATTCCAATAATTTAATACTTTTACATACTTTTATAATTCTCGAGTTATCTTATATTTCTGTAAATATGATTACAAAATAATCTATGGCGCAAGGCCGTATAGATCTATACCAAACGAGTGGCCGCCTTATTTTGGCCCAGATAGTGTCAACTTCTCCGGATAGAGGGTATCGTGTGGTCAGCTAAACGAACCCTCTGGTCGGTAATATCAATTTCATAAACGGGAGCCGCTACTTCTTTACTCTAGTAGATTCTTATTTGTCCTCACGGTAACGAGTTTAGTCTGTTCAAGGTCCACTTCTTTACTCTAGTAGCTTCTTATTTGTCCTCACGGTAACGAGTTTAGTCTGTTCAAACCCCACTTCTTTACTCTAGTAGCTTCTTATTTGTCCTCACGGTAACGAGTTTAGTCTGTTCAAGGCCCACTTCTTTACTCTAGTAGCTTCTTATTTGTCTTCACGGTAACGAGTTGACCCTGGTCAAAACCCACTTCTTTACTCTAGTAGCTTCTTATTTGTCCTCACGGTAAATAGTTGACCCTGTTCAAGGCCCACTTCTTTACTCTAGTAGCTTCTTATTTGTCCTCACGGTAAATAGTTGACCCTGTTCAAGGCCCACTTCTTTACTCTAGTAGCTTCTTATTTGTCCTCACGGTAAATAGTTGACCCTGTTCAAGGCCCACTTCTTTACTCTAGTAGCTTCTTATTTGTCCTCACGGTAAATAGTTTACCCTGTTCAAGGCCCACTTCTTTACTCTAGTAGCTTCTTATTTGTCCTCACGGTAACAGAGTTGACCCTGTTCAAGGCCCACTTCTTTACTCTAGTAGCTTCTTATTTGTCCTCACGGTAACAGTTTGACCCTGTTCAAGGCCCACTTCTTTACTCTAGTAGCTTCTTATTTGTCTCACGGTAACGAGTTGACCCTGTTCAAGGCCCACTTCTTTACTCTAGTAGCTTCTTATTTGTCCTCACGGTAACGAGTTGACCCTGTTCAAGGCCCACTCTTTACTCTAGTAGCTTCTTATTTGTCCTCACGGTAAATAGTGTGACCCTGTTCAAGGTCCACTTCTTTACTCTAGTAGCTTCTTATTTGTCCTCACGGTAACGAGTTGACCCTGTTCAAGGCCCACTTCTTTACTCTAGTAGCTTCTTATTTGTCCTCACGGTAACGAGTTGACCCTGTTCAAGGCCCACTTCTTTACTCTAGTAGCTTCTTATTTGTCCTCACGGTAAATAGTTGACCCTGTTCAAGGCCACTTCTTTACTCTAGTAGCTTCTTATTTGTCCTCACGGTAAATAGTTGACCCTGTTCAAGGTCCACTTCTTTACTCTAGTAGCTTCTTATTTGTCCTCACGGTAACGAGTTAGTCTGTTCAGGTCCACTCTTTACTCTAGTAGCTTCTTATTTGTCCTCACGGTAACGAGTTGACCCTGTTCAAGGCCCACTTCTTTACTCTAGTAGCTTCTTATTTGTCCTCACGGTAAATAGTTGACCCTGTTCAAGGCCACTTCTTTACTCTAGTAGCTTCTTATTGTCCTCACGGTAAGAGTTTGACTGTTCAAGGTCCACTTCTTTACTCTAGTAGCTTCTTATTTGTCCTCACGGTAACGAGTTGACCCTGTTCAAGGCCCACTTCTTTACTCTAGTAGCTTCTTATTTGTCTTCACGTAACGAGTTGACCCTGTTCAAGGTCCACTTCTTTACTCTAGTAGCTTCTTATTTGTCCTCACGGTAACGATTGACCCTGTTCAAGGCCCACTTCTTTACTCTAGTAGCTTCTTATTTGTCCTCACGGTAACGAGTTGACCCTGTTCAAGGCCCACTTCTTTACTCTAGTAGCTTCTTATTTGTCCTCACGGTAACGAGTTGACCCTGTTCAAGGCCCACTTCTTTACTCTAGTAGCTTCTTATTTGTCTTCACAGTAACGAGTTGACCCTGTTCAAGGTCCACTTCTTAACTCTAGTAGCTTCTTATTTGTCCTCACGGTAACGAGTTTAGTCCTGTTCAAGGCCCACTTCTTTACTCTAGTAGCTTCTTATTTGTCCTCACGGTAACGAGTTGACCCTGTTCAAGGCCCACTTCTTTACTCTAGTAGCTTCTTATTTGTCTTCACGTAACGAGTTGACCCTGTTCAAGGCCACTTCTTACTCTAGTAGCTTCTTATTTGTCCTCACGGTAACGAGTTGACCCTGTTCAAGGCCCATTCTTTTCTCTAGTAGCTTCTTATTTGTCCTCACGGTAACGAGTTGACCTGTTCAAGGCCCACTTCTTTACTCTAGTAGCTTCTTATTTGTCCTCACGGTAACGAGTTGACCCTGTTTCAAGGCCCACTTCTTTACTCTAGTAGCTTCTTATTTGTCCTCACGTAACGAGTTGACCCTGTTCAAGGTCCACTTCTTTACTCTAGTAGCTTCTTATTTGTCCTCACGGTAACGAGTTTGACCCTGTTCAAGGTCCACTTCTTTACTCTAGTAGCTTCTTATTTGTCCTCACGGTAAAAGTTGACCCTGTTCAAGGTCCACCCTTTTTTACTCTAGTAGCTTCTTATTTGTCCTCACGGTAACGAGTTTGACGCTGTTCAAGGCCCACTTCTTTACTCTAGTAGCTTCTTATTTGTCCTCACGGTAACGAAGTTGACCCTGTTCAAGGTCCACTTCTTTACTCTAGTAGCTTCTTATTTGTCCTCACGGTAACGAGTTGACGCTGTTCAAGGCCACTTCTTTACTCTAGTAGCTTCTTATTTGTCCTCACGGTAACAGTTGACCCTGTTCAAGGCCCACTTCTTTACTCTAGTAGCTTCTTATTTGTCCTCACGGTAAATGTTGACCCTGTTCAAGGCCCACTTCTTTACTCTAGTAGTTTCTTATTTGTCCTCACGGTAATAGTTGACCCTGTTCAAGGCCCATTCTTTACTCTAGTAGCTTCTTATTTGTCCTCACGGTAAGTATTGACCCTGTTCAAGGCCCACTTCTTTACTCTAGTAGCTTCTTATTTGTCCTCACGGTAACGAGTTGACCCTGTTCAAGGCTCACTTCTTTACTCTAGTAGCTTCTTATTTGTCTTCCACGGTAACGAGTTGACCCTGTTCAAGGTCCACTTCTTTACTCTAGTAGCTTCTTATTTGTCCTCACGGTAAACGTTTGACCCTGTTCAAGGCCACTTCTTTACTCTAGTAGCTTCTTATTTGTCCTCACGGTAAATAGTTGACCTGTTCAAGGCCCACTTCTTTACTCTAGTAGCTTCTTATTTGTCCTCACGGTAAATAGTTGACCCTGTTCAAGGCCCACTTCTTTACTCTAGTAGCTTCTTATTTGTCCTCACGTAACGAGTTGACCCTGTTCAAGGCCCACTTCTTTACTCTAGTAGCTTCTTATTTGTCTTCACGGTAACGAGTTGACCCTGTTCAAGGCCCACTTCTTTACTCTAGTAGCTTCTTATTTGTCTCACGGTAACGAGTTACCTGTTCAAGGTCCACTTCTTTACTCTAGTAGCTTCTTATTTGTCCTCACGGTAACGAGTTTGCTGTTCAAGGCCCACTTCTTTACTCTAGTAGCTTCTTATTTGTCCTCACGGTAAAGTTGACCCTGTTCAAGGCCACTTCTTTACTCTAGTAGCTTCTTATTTGTCCTCACGGTAACGAGTTTATCTGTTCAAGGCCCACTTCTTTACTCTAGTAGCTTCTTATTTGTCCTCACGGTAACGAGTTTAGTCTGTTCAAGGCTCACTTCTTTACTCTAGTAGCTTCTTATTTGTCCTCACGGTAACGAGTTTGACCTGTTCAAGGCCCACTTCTTTACTCTAGTAGCTTCTTATTTGTCCTCACGGTAAACTAGTTGACCCTGTTCAAGGTCCAACTTCTTTACTCTAGTAGCTTCTTATTTGTCCTCACGGTAACGAGTTTAGTCTGTTCATGGCCCATTCTTTACTCTAGTAGCTTCTTATTTGTCCTCACGGTAACGAGTTGACCCTGTTCAAGGCCCACTTCTTACTCTAGTAGCTTCTTATTTGTCCTCACGGTAAATAGTTGACCCTGTTCAAGGCCACTTCTTTACTCTAGTAGCTTCTTATTTGTCCTCACGGTAACGAGTTGACCCTGTTCAAGGCCCACTTCTTTACTCTAGTAGCTTCTTATTTGTCCTCACGGTAACGAGTTGACCCTGTTCAAGGCCCACTTCTTTACTCTAGTAGCTTCTTATTTGTCCTCACGGTAACGAGTTGACCCTGTTCAAGGCCCACTTCTTTACTCTAGTAGCTTCTTATTTGTCCTCACGGTAACGAGTTGACCCTGTTCAAGGCCCACTTCTTTACTCTAGTAGCTTCTTATTTGTCCTCACGGTAACGAGTTGACCTGTTCAAGGCCCACTTCTTTACTCTAGTAGCTTCTTATTTGTCTCACGTAAAGTTGACCCTGTTCAAGGTCCACTTCTTTACTCTAGTAGCTTCTTATTTTGTCCTCACGGTAACGAGTTTAGTCTGTTCAAGGCCCACTTCTTTACTCTAGTAGCTTCTTATTTGTCCTCACGATAACGAGTTGACCTGTTCAAGGCCACTTCTTTACTCTAGTAGCTTCTTATTTGTCTCTCACAGTAACGAGTTGACCCTGTTCAAGGTCCACTTCTTTACTCTAGTAGCTTCTTATTTGTCCTCACGGTAACGAGTTTGATCTGTTCAAGGTCACACTTCTTTACTCTAGTAGCTTCTTATTTGTCCTCACGGTAACGAGTTTAGTCTGTTCAAGGTCCACTTCTTTACTCTAGTAGCTTCTTATTTGTCTAACCGTAACGAGTTGACCCTGTTCAAGGCCCACTTCTTTACTCTAGTAGCTTCTTATTTGTCTTCACAGTAACGAGTTGACCCTGTTCAGGGTCCACTTCTTTACTCTAGTAGCTTCTTATTTGTCCTCACGGTAACGAGTTTAGTCTGTTCAAGGTCCCACTTCTTTACTCTAGTAGCTTCTTATTTGTCCTCACGGTAACGACTTAGTCTGTTCAAGGCCACTTCTTTACTCTAGTAGCTTCTTATATGTCTTCACGGTAACGAGTTGACCTTGTTCAAGGCCCACTTCTTTACTCTAGTAGTTTCTTATTTGTCCTCACGGTAACGAGTTGACCCTGTTCAAGGCCCACTTCTTTACTTTAGTAGCTTCTTATTTGTCCTCACGGTAACGAGTTTAGTCTGTTCAAGGCCCACTTCTTTACTCTAGTAGCTTCTTATTTGTCCTCACGGTAACGAGTTGACCCTGTTCAAGGCCCACTTCTTTACTCTAGTAGCTTCTTATTTGTCCTCACGGTAACGAGTTGAACCTGTTCAGGCCCACTTCTTTATCCTAGTAGCTTCTTATTTGTCCTCACGGTAAATAGTTGACCCTGTTCAAGGCCCACTTCTTTACTCTAGTAGCTTCTTATTTGTCCTCACGGTAAATAGTTGACCCTGTTCAAGGCCCACTTCTTTATCCTAGTAGCTTCTTATTTGTCCTCACGGTAAATAGTTGACCTTGTTCAAGGCCCACTACTTTACTCTATTAGCTTCTTATTTGTCCTCACGGTAAATAGTTGACCCTGTTCAAGGCCCACTTCTTTACTCTAGTAGCTTCTTATTTTTCCTCACGGTAACGAGTTGACCCTGTTCAAGGCCCACTTCTTTACTCTAGTAGCTTCTTATTTGTCCTCACGGTAAATAGTTGACCTTGTTCAAGGCCCACTACTTTACTCTAGTAGCTTCTTATTTGTCCTCACGGTAACGAGTTTAGTCTGTTCAAGGCCCACTTCTTTATCCTAGTAGCTTCTTATTTGTCCTCACGGTAAATAGTTGACCCTATTCAAGGCCCATTTCTTTACTCTAGTAGCTTCTTATTTGTCCTCACGGTAACGAGTTTAGTCTGTTCAAGGCCCACTTCTTTATCCTAGTAGCTTCTTATTTGTCCTCACGGTAAATAGTTGACCCTGTTCAAGGCCCACTACTTTACTCTAGTAGCTTCTTATTTGTCCTCACGGTAACGAATTTAGTCTGTTCAAAACCCACTTCTTTACTCTAGTAGCTTCTTATTTGTCCTCATGGTAACGAGTTGACCCTGTTCAAGGCCCACTTCTTTACTCTAGTAGCTTCTTATTTGTCCTCACGGTAACGAGTTGTATTTGTTCAAGGCCCATTTCTTTACTCTAGTAGCTTCTTATTTGTCATCATGGTAACGAGTTGACCCTGTTCAAGGCCCACTTCTTTATTCTAGTAGCTTCTTATTTGTCCTCACGGTAACGAGTTGACCCTGTTCAAGGCCCACTTCTTTACTCTAGTAGCTTCTTATTTGTCCTCACGGTAAATAGTTGACTCTGTTCAAGGCCCACTTTTTTACTCAAGTAGCTTCTTATTTGTCCTCACGGTAAATAGTTTACCCTGTTCAAGGCCCACTTCTTTACTCTAGTAGCTTCTGATTTGTCCTCACGGTAACGAGTTGACTCTGTTCAAGGCCCACTTCTTTACTCTAGTAGCTTCTTATTTGTCCTTACGGTAAATATTTGACCCTGTTCAAGGCCCACTTCTTTACTCTAGTAGCTTCTTATTTGTCCTCGCGGTAAATAGTTGACTCTGTTCAAGGCCCACTTCTTTACTCTAGTAGCTTCTTATTTGTCCTCATGGTAACGAGTTGACCCTGTTCAAGGCTCACTTCGTTACTCTAGTACAGTGGTTCCCAACCTGGGTTATCAGGGGGCAATAAATAAGTGGGGGGCGATTTGGGGGCGATGAGTATTCAAAGGGGGAATAATTAAAACAGTGCTATACAGTAGAAGTTGCCGGGTAGCACGAGTCACTGGCTATTCTCAGCCGGCGATTTCATTGCACTCACCCTCTTCACAGTCCCCCACCTGTTGTTGTTCAGCGCGGCTGACTGGTGACTCAACCCCCTCCTGCCAACACAACACACTTGCCATTGACCTACATTCGTCTTCAGTCTTCACTAGCCTTTGTGTGCCTCACCATCAGTTTTTGTGCGTGTCTTTTCTGTTTTTGTGCGTTTGTTTTGAAGTGTAGAAGTTCATGCACAATGGATTCAAAAAAGAAGAAGTGTCGTCAATACTCAGCTGAGTATTTAAAATTCGGTTTTATCACATCACCGCAAAATGTGCAGTTTCCACATTGTCTTTTGTGCGATAAAACCTTTTCTAGTAATGAAGCCATGAAGCCTTCACGAATGAAAGATCATTTATCAAGAGTACACAGTGATAAAGTTAGTAAAGAATTTAATTATTTTCAACACCTCAAAGCTAAAGCTGTTAAACGGCCTAATGTGAGTGAATTATTTAAAAAACGAGCAACCGATCTTGACAAAGGTCTTCTTGCTTCTTACAAGGTGTTTTTATTGATCGCTAAATGTGGTAAACCTCACACAATTGGCGAAACTCTTGTTTTACCGGCTACCAAAAAAATTGTTGAAATCATGCTAGGCGAGGGCCCTAGTAATAAGATAAGTTAATTGGTTCCTTTGAGCAACAATACTGTTTCCAGGCGAATTGACGAAATGGCCACAGACGTTGAATCCAAACTCACCAATTTGTTGAAAAAAAGTAAATTTGCATTGCAGATTGATGAATCAACTGTGATTGATAACAAAGCAATTTTATTAGTTTATGTGGGGTTTATCAATGAACAAAAGGAAATTGGAAATACTGTTTGCTAGAACTTTGATCACTGATACGAAGGGATCGTCGATTTTTAAAGTGGTAGAAGATTATTTTGAGGAAAAAGAGATTCCCCTAACAAACGTGAGCGCTTGCGCAACAGACGGTGCTCCTGCCATGTCAGGTCGTCATGCTGGGTTTCTAGCCCACCTTAAGAAAGAAGAGCCAGAGGTCATCACTATTCACTGTGTCATTCATCGTCAACACTTAGATGCGAAAAAATTGAGTGGTGTCCTGCATAAAATCCTAAAACTGGTCATTACTGGTGTCAACAAGATTAAAGCTAATTCCCTCAATGACCGTCTGTTCCGACAACTTTGCGATGAAAATGATGAGGTATTCGAACTCTTGCTTCTACATACGGCCATGAGGTGACTTTCCAAAGGAAACTGTTTGCGCCGTTTCTTCGAATTATTTGACACGGTTACTGAGTTTCTCGACACGTCTGATCCTGATTTAAGTGAGAATTTGAAGCAACGCAAGTTGGAACTTGCGTACCTAACAGATATTTTTGAAAAAATGAACGAAGTCAATATAAGGCTTCAAGGAAACAAGCTGAACCTTATGGACACGACACACGACGGACGGACGGACTGGATTTTTCACGCCAGTTGGACGGACGGACGAGGTATATATCACGAGACGCGACGCTACGCCTTTTTAGGGGACCACGCTTTTTTTTACGAGATATATCGTTTCAGACACTTTGGAAGGCTAGAAGGTTGACTTCGCAGGAAAAAGACATTCACACACTTTGGAAGGCTAGAAGGTTGACTTCGCCGGAAAAAGACTTTCACACACTTTGGAAGGCTAGAAGGTTGACTTCGCCTGAAAAAGACATTCACACACTTTGGAAGGCTAGAAGGTTGACTTCGCCTGAAAAAGCTAGACTGGGACACTCGATTATCACTTGAGTTGGGAAGGTTGACTTCACTCTTGGTGTCATCGAGCTGCGATCTAAGCCTATCGGGGGCCTTTTTAAGTCTTTGGGATGTGTTTCCTGCCCGGTGCAACGGGGTTTTTAACCCGCTAGTGATTTCAAAAACCGTTTGAATATTCACAAACTTGAGTGAAATTTAGCGAGAAATCTTTCGGCCCATTTCAGGGCCAAATACACTAAAACTTTTTTTGCGTGTTCGGCGAAGGCTAGTGTCGGTTAGCCGGCTGGTCGGGACCATAAACGCGCGAGAGTGAAAACATATCCACCAAAAAGTGAAAAATGTCTTCAGAATCTGACGTAGAAGTTACCGAGGAGGAGGACGACGACTCCATGTCCGAGGAGTCCCAGGACCAGAACATGGAACCACAGATCACGGACGTAATTACCACAGACTCCCAACACGCTGGAAACTTAAAGGACACAAAAGGGAACCAGCACAAACCACTATTAAACTTCGAACCAGTCTCAACGCTAAAACGCAAACACCTGGCCAAGCCAGGAGTAGACCTCCCGGTCTCCAAAACCATCAAGGTAACAAACAAATTCGATCCACTAGCTAGTGGACATCACACAACAGACCATCAGAGCTCCGCTAAGGAGACGGAAGACGCCACACACAATGATGATACTACAACAGCAAAAAAGGTTAAAACTCCACCTATAGTTATTCCCAATACAGCGGAATATAACAACATAACCAAACTGTTAAAGACCCATATGAAAGACGATTACAAACTGCACTGCATGACGCAGGGAATCAAGGTAATCACTAGCTCGCTGAAAGACTACACAGCACTACAGAAGCTCCTTAAGGAAACTAACCTTGAGCACTTCACCTACATGATGCAAAGGGACAGACCTTTCAAGATGGTGATAAAGGGCCTCCACTCTACTATGCCGTGCGAGTCTATAACTACAGAACTAACTGAAATAGGATTCCAGCCTATTAACGTGAGGCAATTGTATACCAAAGCCACCCCACAATCAACAACACCGAGACCACTCCCCATATTTGTATGTACTCTGGCGAAAGTACAGGCAGTAGCTGAAATCTACAGCGTCAAGGCCATAAATCACACGGTTGTGAAAGTAGAAGAGTATCAAAGGTCTGCGAACATAGTACTCCAGTGCCACCGCTGCCAACGGTTCGGCCACTCAAAAAACTATTGCTCGCAAACACCCCGGTGTGTCAAGTGTCTCGGGGAGCACCTGACCATACAATGCGCTAAGAAAGACAAAACTACGCCGGCACGTTGCGTCAATTGTAAAGGCGAACACGCGGCTAATTTCAGAGACTGTCCCGCTCTAGTGAGAGAAATCGAGAAACGCGACAAACAGCGACCAAAGCCTACACAAGGGGGCAGAAGCCAGTGGCGATACCGACTCCACCGAGTCAGGCCACACGGATACTCAGAACACTCACCAGACCAACGCCAACGCACACTCCTGCGGCAAAGCGGATGACTTATGCTGCAGCAGTAGTAAACCTGCCCATAAAACCAAACTAGACCGAAGCCAACCACAAAGAAACCTCCGACCTAAAAGGCCTCTTCCAGATATTCAAGGAAATCAATCTTTCTGGCCTGCTTACACATCTTAAACTCTACATGACAAGGGTAAATTCTGCTCTAGACAAAACCACCAAGGCTCTAACTCTCCTGGAGGCTGTTACTGATTTCTACTGCAATGATGATTAACCAAACTCAGCCACAAGACTTCCTAAACATTATGTATTGGAATGCCAACGGCATATTACAACAGGCACATGAGTTGGAACAGCTCCTCCAAACCTACGGAGTCGATATTGCCCTCATCTGTGAGACACATTTGATACCATCCAAACGACTGAGTTTCTACGGTTACGACATCCACAGGACAGACAGGCCTACCGGAAGGGGAGGAGGGACCGCCGTGCTGATTAAAAAAAAATCTAAACCACTCCCCCACAACCATACAGGGTATAGTTAACATGGAGTCAACCTCGGTGGTAGTCCCTTCCCCACTGGGAGAGATATTGTTTACGGCCGTTTACAGAAGCCCCACAGTACCTTTCACTGAAGAAGACCTGAACGCCCTGACGGCAAAGACTAATTTCTTTACCGCCGGTGATTTAAATTCCAAACATACCCTATGGAACAGCCGCTCAGCAAACCAAGCAGGCCGAGCACTAACACAACACGCTACACACAATAACTACAGGGTCCTGGCAACTGAGGAACCTACTTTCTACCCCTCAAACTATAGGCACCGCCCCGATGTTCTAGACATAATACTCACTGACCTAAATCAACACCCCGACGAACTACACACTCTGAACGAACTTGACTCCGACCATCTCCCGGTCTTTTGTAAGTTGCTTATTAACACCAACATCCGAACTTCCTTCCTCAAAAGGAATATCCCTATTACCGACTGGCTTAAATACAGTGCCACACTGGCAAGAGCATTACCGGTTGAGTGGGAGGTAAGAACCATCGAAGAGGTGGATCACTCAATCGCGCTTCTTACCGCAACACTCCTTGAGGCCCATCGAAAGTCAACCGTCTATGAAGCTCCGTTGATCAATGTAAAGAGAGATCACCCAGACCTGAATCTGTTAATAGCACAGAAGAGAGAGGCAAGGCACGAATGGCAGACTTCCCGCTCCCCGAGGCATAGGGAAGCCTACAACAGACTGAGGGCTCAAGTTCGCCGCAGGGCCAAACAACTAAAGCTTATACAATGGAACGAGTTTGTCTCAGAGACTGTCAACGGAGGGGACAACGTCTGGTCTATCACCAAACGGCTTAAAGGCTGCTCCCAAAGACCCAAAACATCGGTCATCCACGGAAGACAGGGGATGAAGTACACAGCTGAGGAAAAAGCCGAAGCAATAGTGGAGTCTCTGCAGGACCAATTCATGGCAAACCTCGAGCCTCAAGACGAGGAATTTTCAACACTGACCAGAGAAGCGGTGAATATATTCTATGAGGAACCGATCGAAGAACTACCACCTCCAGTATCCAGACCTGAGGTTGAAGAGAATATACGAAAACTGAAAAAGAGGAAATCCCCGGGAGCAGACAAGATCTCGAACGAGATGATCTGCCAAGCCCCCGCTATAGTCATCACCATCTTGACGGCCATTTTCTCCGCAGCATTGGGGTGGGCTACTTTCCAACATGTTGGAAAGTAGCGGACGTTATCTCCATTCCGAAACCGGGAAAGGACCCCAAGTTCGCACAAAACCGGAGGCCAATCAGCCTGCTTAGCAGCCTCGGGAAGTTATACGAGAAGATCATACTCGAGAGGCTTAAACTCTTCGCTCACCAACAACGCGCACTCCCCCCTTCACAGTTTGGTTTCCGGAGCCATCACTCCACGGTTCACCCCATCACCAGCCTCGTGGAAGAAACAACAGAGAACTTCAACAGGAAACAATATACACTTGCGGTCCTTATGGACGTGGAGAAGGCGTTTGACAAGGTCTGGCACACCGGCCTCCTACGGAAGATGATCTCCTTCAACTTCCCAAGATCATATATCCACACAATAAGGGACTTCCTCCGAGGCCGCTGTTTTGCGGTAAAAATGGAAGGCAAGAGATCATCCCGTCACAACATCAAAGCGGGAGTGCCACAAGGGTCCGCTCTGTCCCCATTCCTGTACAGTGTGTACGTAGCCGACGTCCCGACAGACCCTAAGGTTAGGGTAAGACTCTTCGCGGACGACACCCTTTTCTTCACTGCGCACAAAAACATTCGGTATGCTTACAACCATATGCAGAGGTACCTGGACAAGTTCAACGACAGGCTAGAGAAGTGGCGAATCAAGGTGAACCCAACCAAATCCACGGCCATAAACATAACCAAAAGGAGGGCCCAGCCACAACACAACTTCAGAGTTTTGGGCGAAGCTATCCCCTACTCGAAAGAGCTCAGATACCTCGGCGTCACGATCGATTCCCGCCTAACTTGGAAAGCCCATGTGGAATCCTCAAAAAAAAAGGCATTGGGGATTTTCATCCGTAACTACTCGCTATTCAAGAGCCATCACCTCAACATTAAGACGAAACTGATGCTATACAGAGCTCTAGTACTTCCCATACTTGTATACGCTTGCGAGGCGTGGAGCTACGCCTCTCCCACCGTGCTGAACCAGCTCCAAGTGGTCCAGAATAGGGTTCTCCGAGGAATTCTTGGAGTCAATACAAGAACTAACAATGCGCGCATCCACGCAGAGACGGGCACCACTATTCTAAGAGACATATTCTTGAAAAGGGACGCGAGCTTCTACAAAAAGAACCTCCTGCTGGAGGAGAACCCTATAATCAGAAGCCTAGGGCAGTACGACCCCCACGAGCCCAGGCTATACAAAAAGCCGAGACTGGACTAGAACCCCACCCAAAGATCATCTTCACAAATTCACAATCACTTATTCATCCTTCATTCAGTGCATACATTAATCTTGTTCACATTCTTTTACAGCCCTTCTAGAACTTACATACACAATCCTACACATAGGGCCTGACTACGCTTGTGTTCTCCATCACAGTGTACTAGGGCCCTATATAGATACTTATCAACACAACACGCTCTCTAATTCACAACTCCCTACCCCCCACTCCATTTGCTTCCCACTATCAATAAATACTTTCACAAAAAGAGGTCATGGTCTGTGCCTACAGATCGGTACTCTTAGGTATTAACAAGCCACCTACCTTCTCTGAGGGTCGCTTCTGACACTCAGAGCTGGTAGTCAGGCAAACAAGAGAGCTGCAGCTGCTGAACCTTATCAAGGCCAAAGGAATTATTTCATCATTCATCGCCAAGTTTGATATTCACAAGGTAAATATTGGCCGTAAAGAGCTGATTCAGTTTCCGACCCTTAAAAAGTGTTCAGTGTCGGCTAACGAGACTCCTGAACTCCCAGAAGACAAAATCCTAATTTTTACTGATCACCTTGACCAGTTAAAAACTGACATGGAATTAAGATTTGAAGATTTGACCAAGTTACAAATTCCTGATTGGATTCTAGATCCATTCTCATTTGAAGCTGTGGATAAGCTTGATAATTCTTTGCAGACAGAGTTTCTAGATCTGAAGTATGACTGTGAGGCGAAAATCATTTTCAAGCAGAGCGGTTACGAGTTAGGCTGGGTGAAGATTATGGACACTTATCCACAACTGTGGGGAAAAACTGAACCACTTCTCATCTCGTTCCCGTCAACATATTTAGTTGAAAAAGGATTTAGTTTTGTTGTCCAGCTCCTCACAAAACAAAGAAATAAGTTGGACATTTGCCTCAAAGGAGACTTGCGCCTGAACTTGACGAACATAAAGCCGGATATTCAAGCTTTAACTGAAATCCACCAAGCACAAGGCAGCCATTGAAAAGGTAAAATAAAACAATAACAAATTTTCAAACTTTCATTTATTTTTGCAAATTTTAACTGTCAACTTTCTTAATTTTTCCAGATTCCAATTTAAAAATGAAAACACGTACTCCTGTTTTTTAAATGTACATCAATGATCTTAGTTAATTATTTCACTTCTTTGTTATTTTTAAAAAATCTGTAAAAAATGTACATTTTTTTTCTATTTTATTCAAGAGTGACCGGATAAAACTGCTTTGGTTGTTTTTATATACGGTAGTAAAATTGTTTATAATAATAAAACTGCTTTATTATTTACACCTTACTTCAAATTAAAATTAGGCATACAATGAAAATGAAAAGAGGGCGATAGGTGTTAGTCAACCTCCAGAAAGGGGAGATGGGCCACAAAAGGTTGGGAACCACTGCCTTAGATCATCCAATCACCGAAGCAGGTAAGTAGTTGTTCACATAGAACTAGTATCGTGACGCAAGAAATCTGACCACTCGACTTGCCTCCTTATTTATCCCGTGTAAATAAGTCAGAAGTGTATCGTAGATGCATTCAGGATCTTTCACAAACATAACTTACGTAATTAATCTGATGTAGTGCACAAGACGAATGATGATGGTTCAGCTCCTTACTCAATGGACAAAATAATTAGTTAAAGAACGGCGTGATTTCATCATTGTGCTCTAATGGCCGTGGTTTTACCCCTGGCTCTGGGATAATGATGTGGAGACATTGATCTTAAAATTCAACAATTCCGCGTAAAGTTCAGTTGTGGAACAGGAGGAGGGTAATTCAAAAGGTATACGGTTCCTGCCCTGAACCATATATAAAAACATCAGAGTTAATGTGTGCTATAACTCGTAGTTTATTAATAGGTTTAGTCAGAATGTTATTTTATTTAGTTAGGTAATGCAAAACAAATTAGGTGTTGGAACGGTTTAAGGCAGTGGCTACCATTCAACCTTTTAGATTCACCCATCCTCAAAGATCATTTCTCTTCAACTGTGTACCCCCAAAGTTGTTGGTCCAGCTACTCATATTAGTAGAGAAGAAATTATTCTTCTAGTTCAAAAAATGTTCAAAATCATGGATCCTAAAATATATTAGCATGGTTACTATGACATCGACAAGTGATACAAACCTCTGAACCACTAAATAGCCCGGTGTATCAGTGCTACCAAACTCACGGCCACTAATTAACCTGGCGGCGTGCAATTCAACCATTGCTGCATGTAGTACAACTGAACGCGACGAAACCTGATCATCTGGTGGCTTCACCTCTTCTCCAACCCCTTACCTCACATCCCTCCCTTCTTCAATCCAAACCAGATATGATTACCATAAAAAAAACTATTTTAATTTCCCCACCGTCCAACTCCATTGATAGCGTGTACACCTAATCAGTCAGGAATCCCGCAGAATAAATGGGGAGCCAAATATTAAGAATACCTGTAGTAGATTATATGCTACTTCTTCAGCTGCCTTAGATTTCAATGCTCAATGCACAAATTTTATCAAATGTTCTTGGTAGATCATGATAAATTTGAACATTTCAATTTTGAGGAGTCCTCCACTACAAATACATCATAACATTTCAACTTTTTCTAATCTTGGGATGCTTCCCTCTTGGTTTACTCTATTACAGCACTAAGCTCGTCAACAAGTTTGCGATATTTAGTTTTGTTTAGAAAACTACTGTTATTCCCACATTTTCTTAGCCCAATTTCGTTTAATTTCTTGTAAAAAAAATTGTGAGCACTCACTGTCGTCAATAGTACAAACGCACATGGCACAATACACAGAACAAATACAGCAGCATGCTAGTCCCTAAACCACGTGGTTTCTGTATGCGCTGGCATACACTTGCATACCCTCACAATTACCAGTGTTCACCATAAGGGACCTTTTGATTACCGATATACGCCGGTGAAGGACAGTAAGAGGAATTTCATTTCCAGCATCCACCCGTGTGGAGCACGGAATTCCGAGAATCTCCATTGTTTACCGGCCATCATCACTTTTCCAGCTTTCACGGTAACATGGGACTACCAGATAGTGGCCCCTAGATCTCCTTACTCCTCTTTGCCTACCCACAAGACTTCCATCTCTTACCCTTTCACGGTAACACGGGGCTACCAGATAGTGGCCCCTAGATCTCCTTACTCCTCTTTGCCTACCCACAGTACGTCCATCTCTTACCCTTTCATGGTAACACGGGGCTACCAGATAGTGGCCCCTAGATCTCCTTACTCCTCTTTGCCTACCCACAAGACTTCCATCTCTTACCCTTTCACGGTAACACGGGGCTACCAGATAGTGGCCCCTAGATCTCCTTACTCCTCTTTGCCTACCCACAAGACTTCCATCTCTTACCCTTTCACGGTAACACGGGGCTACCAGATAGTGGCCCCTAGATCTCCTTACTCCTCTTTGTCTACCAACAAGACTTCCATCTCTTACCCTTTCACGGTAACACGGGGCTACCAGATAGTGGCCCCTAGATCTCCTTACTCCTCTTTGCCTACCCACAGTACGTCCATCTCTTACCCTTTCACGGTAACACGGGCTACCAGATAGTGGCCCCTAGATCTCCTTACTCCTCTTTGCCTACCCACAAGACTTCCATCTCTTACCCTTTCACGGTAACACGGGGCTACCAGATAGTGGCCCCTAGATCTCCTTACTCCTCTTTGCCTACCCACAAGACTTCCATCTCTTACCCTTTCTCCTTTTCATTCATCACTTCACCGAACTAGTATTGAGCTAAAGATTCCGGGTCTGATTACTAAATAAAGGACAAGTTTTCCTACTGTGCAGTCCTTGTTATTCCCGATGTCCATTGATTGACCTTGATACGTATTGTAGTCCTATCTGAGTACTACTGCCAAATTATTGAATTGAGCTAATATAACCTCATTTCTAATCCCTTATTCTTCCCACAATTATTATATTGAATTTTACATTATCAATCCAGTCATATAGAAAATTAGTGGTACAAAATCTGGTGTACTTAATCCCACTCAATTACCTCCTCTAATATTATACATATTTTCCTCTGTCCCAAATCAAGTTATCATACTCAAAACCTAATAATAAAATTCCTTACTTACTCTTCAGCGTTATAAACTTGAAGCTTCATTGCTACACTTACAAAAGTACGCCACCGATCCTTATCATGAGCTCGTTCCATCCAGTCCACCTCAATACACAATATCACTCTCCAGTTCATCAAATGGTCTCTTTCTTTTGGGCTTGCCTTTTAGTACCTTGAACACAGTTTTAAATTCTCCTATTTACGCTGCATGTCCTTCCCACCAAAATCTACGAAACTTGACTATCCTAATAATTTCTTGTGGTGATTCCAGTGTATGTAACTCATCATTATATAGACCCACCACCCAACAGTAGCCTAATCCCTGTTTAGAAAAAGTATCTTCCTAAGCACCTTGTTTTCGACCACCCTAAATTTTCTTTCGTTATGCAAGACCCCATTTCACACCCATAAATAACCAGTAAATTTGTTTTTTTATATTCTATGTTTTACATTTCTTGAAACCATTTGAGTTATCAACAACTTACCGACCTAGTATTAGCATGCATTTTCCGACGGTATCGATTTCCTAATTTACACTCTAATACTGTTATTTCTAATTCAAATTGTTCCTAAATATTTAAATTCATCAACCTTGTCAAAGATACGTTGTTTAAAGTCATCTCTAAATTAAATTCCTCACATTGTGTTGTCTTTGTAACCATACACTTAGTATTTTCAGCATTAACTTCTAAGCCTATTTACGTACTTGCCTCAAATAAAATGTCTGCATCCCTCGAGAAAGCTTCCTTACTACTACCCAACAAAGCTAAATTATCTACTTATCCTAATAGCTACAATATACCGTTAAATACCAATCCTTCCCAAGATTAATAAAAAAATTCCCGATGAATAGGAGAGAACAATATCGATATATAGATTGGTCCATCCTCTACCCAAGAATATTGTTTGGCTTTAAGTACAAGTATACAAGTAATTCTGTGAACAAAAGCTTCATCTTTAAATTCACCCTCCGCCTCTATACTACTTAGATCTTATTGTAATATATGTTCTTATACATTTATGCTTGCAGTAGTTGAAGTTTGATTCCGAGTTAGATGGGCTGTGAGTAACTTCTCTAAATTCAACCCCATTATTTTAGCAAAAATACAATGGAGAGAGAGGAATCAAAATCAGATGAGAAAAACTATTGTCCTCATGAGTGAGAGCTAAAACACATTTCAATACAACGCAAGTCATTAGCATGGAAAGAGGACAGAAAAACAATCACGATTAAATCAGCGGTAGTGTAATGAAAATGGCATGGAGAAAGGGAGATTCCCTAATCCTCCTCATTATTTAGAGTCAATGGCTAGAAGGTATAGTAAAGAGAGAGGATAGGAAAACACAAATCAAGCTCGAATTCGGATAGCCACGATACACATCAATATACTTGTCAATAGCAATCGTAATTTGCTTGTCAATGAGAAGAAAAATAACATGAGTCAATAACAGAAATTACCAAACCAAACATTAATAATAATAAATATTAATATCAATGGTCAGCCTCTGATCAAGATATCGTGTTTGTATCACATATGACATTTATCATTTAAAATACTTACATAAATACATACACCAAACTTATATATTAAATTACAAATATATAAATTAGTTCATCATACATGCATGTGAAATTAAAAATTCATTCGAACACACACCAAATCATATATACTTACATGCATACATAAATGAATAAAATATATAGATATATAAAAAATACATATAGACATAGTCATATGTAAACATTTCAAACATAAATATGTACTGTACATATATTCATTAATAAATAAATACAGTTGTACATATATTCAAAACTACAAATATACATAAAAAATGTTATCACACGTTTAGGTACCATAATACACATGTATATATTGTACATATACACATACCATACATACATACATACACATGTAGATTATACATACACACAAACAAACATATATACATACACATATACATATTCATACAGACATACATACATACATACAATACATACATACATACATACATACATATCCTACTAGATATATTATACCTACATGTAAGTAAGAGATGGAGGGGAGAATAGAGAGAAGTAGAGAAGGGATCTTGAAGGAATGAAGTCACCCATTTTAGTATTTAGATAGAAGAAGAGAAGAGATCTTGAAGGAATGAAGTCACCCATTCTAGTATTTAAAGAGAAGTAGAGAAGGGATCATGAAGGAATGAAGTCACCCATTCTAGTATTTAGAGAGAAGAAAGAAGGGATCATGAAGGAATGAAGTCACCCATTCTAGTATTTAGAGAGAAGAAGAGAAGAGATCTTGAGGAATGAAGTGACCCAATCTAGTATTTAGAGAGAAGAATAGAAGAGATCTTGAAGGAATGAAGTCACCCATTCTAGTATTTAGAGAGAAGAAGAGAAGGGATCATGAAGGAATGAAGTCACCCATTCTAGTATTTAGAGAGAAGAAGAGAAGAGATCTTGAGGAATGAAGTGACCCAATCTAGTATTTAGAGAGAAGAATAGAAGAGATCTTGAAGGAATGAAGTCACCCATTCTAGTATTTAGAGAGAAGAAGAGAAGAGATCTTGAAGGAATGAAGTCACCCATTCTAGTATTTAGAGAGAAGAAGAGAAGAGATCTTGAAGGAATGAAGTGACCCATTCTAGTATTTAGAGAGAAGAAGAGAAGAGATCTTGAAGGAATGAAGTGACCCATTCTAGTATTTAGAGAGAAGAATAGAAGAGATCTTGAAGAATGAAGTCACCCATTCTAGTATTTAAAGAGAAGTAGAGAAGGGATCATGAAGGAATGAAGTCACCCATTCTAGTATTTAGAGAGAAGAAGAGAAGGGATCATGAAGGAATGAAGTCACCCATTCTAGTATTTAGAGAGAAGAAGAGAAGAGATCTTGAGGAATGAAGTGACCCAATCTAGTATTTAGAGAGAAGAATAGAAGAGATCTTGAAGGAATGAAGTCACCCATTCTAGTATTTAGAGAGAAGAAGAGAAGAGATCTTGAAGGAATGAAGTCACCCATTCTAGTATTTAGAGAGAAGAAGAGAAGAGATCTTGAAGGAATGAAGTGACCCATTCTAGTATTTAGAGAGAAGAAGAGAAGAGATCTTGAAGGAATGAAGTGACCCATTCTAGTATTTAGAGAGAAGAATAGAAGAGATCTTGAAGGAATGAAGTCACCCATTCTAGTATTTAGAGAGAAGAAGAGAAGAGATCTTGAAGGAATGAAGTGACCCATTCTAGTATTTAGAGAGAAGAATAGAAGGGATCTTGAAGGAATGAAGTTACCCATTCTAGTATTTAGAGAGAAGAAGAGAAGGGATCTTGAAGGAATGAAGTCACCCATTCTAGTATTTAAAGAGAAGAAGAGAAGAGATCTTCAAGGAATGAAGTCACCCATTCTAGTATTTAGAGATAAGAAGAGAAGGGATCTTGAAGGAATGAAGTAACCCATTCTAGTATTTAGAGAGAAGAAGAGAAGAGATCTTGAAGGAATGAAGTCACCCATTCTCGTATTTAGAAAGAAGAAGAGAAGGGATCTTGAAGGAATGAAGTGACCCAATCTAGTATTTAGAGAGAAGAAGAGAAGAGATCTTGAAAGAATGAAGTCACCCATTCTAGTATTTAGAGAGAAGAAGAGAAGAGATCTTGAAGGAATGAAGTGACCCATTCTAGTATTTAGAGAGAAGAAGAGAAGGGATCTTGAAGGAATGAAGTCACCCATTCTAGTATTTAGAGAGAAGAAGAGAAGAGATCTTGAAGGAATGAAGTGACCCATTCTAGTATTTAGAGAGAAGAAGAGAAGAGATCTTGAAGGAATGAAGTGACCCATTCTAGTATTTAGAGAGAAGAATAGAAGAGATCTTGAAGGAATGAAGTCACCCATTCTAGTATTTAGAGAGAAGAAGAGAAGAGATCTTGAAGGAATGAAGTCACCCATTCTAGTATTTAGAGAGAAGAAGAGAAGAGATCTTGAAGGAATGAAGTTACCCATTCTAGTATTTAGAGAGAAGAAGAGAAGAGATCTTGAAGGAATGAAGTCACCCATTCTAGTATTTAGAGAGAAGAAGAGAAGAGATCTTGAAGGAATGAAGTTACCCATTCTAGTATTTAGAGAGAAGAAGAGAAGAGATCTTGAAGGAATGAAGTCACCCATTCTATTATTTAGAGAGAAGAAGAGAAGAGATCTTGAAGGAATGAAGTCACCCATTCTAGTATTTAGAGAGAAGAAGAGAAGAGATCTTGAAGGAATGAAGTGACCCATTCTAGTATTTAGAGAGAAGAAGAGAAGAGATCTTGAAGGAATGAAGTGACCCATTCTAGTATTTAGAGAGAAGAATAGAAGAGATCTTGAAGGAATGAAGTCACCCATTCTAGTATTTAGAGAGAAGAAGAGAAGAGATCTTGAAGGAATGAAGTGACCCATTCTAGTATTTAGAGAGAAGAAGAGAAGAGATCTTGAAGGAATGAAGTCACCCATTCAAGTATTTAGAGAGAAGAAGAGAAGGGATCTTGAAGGAATGAAGTCACCCATTCTAGTATTCAAGGCGTACAAAACACATCAAGGCAAGCCCACACTAGACAAACAGGCCTCAATGCTCGTTTTTGACGCCACAGCATATGCCTGGTCAGCCACACGCAATCCCAAGTTCTGGCCACACAATTATTTAATATAAACCTTAACTTAGTTTTAATATTTAATTATTTTACTTTTACTTTATTGTCTTACTTCTTGTGTTAAATAGCTTATAAGTATTTAGGGTGATATAAAATTAAGTTAATATTGTTGACTTAACAAACAGGTTTGACTCTTATACAAACAATATGGTTTTGTGAAATATTCCCGATACATTTTAAGTTAAATCCAAATTAATAAATATACTAATTTCCCGCTCCAATTAAGTTTGTTGTTCACTTCCTCACCTTATAGAATAATCTCATTTCATTTATGAGGCCAAGTCAAAAGCTTACTCGCAAACAGTTGTCATCACTTACAGAAAACATTACTTTACGATGTGGATACTTGAGCCAGACCCTACCTTGAAAGTGTGTTTCACATTTACTATGTTGTACCATTGATTTATGATTTCTAAAAAGTAATTGTGTATATAAGGAAGAATCTGTGTTGTTTTTCACCCTAAAGCTTTTATGTGCAGCTACATTTCATCATCAAACGACTTTGCTCATAGATTAACATTCTGTTGCTCAAGTGAAGTTGGAAGCAGTAATTTTTCACTGAGAGCCGGGCCTAATTTAACAACATGGCTTTTCTCTTGTTCATACAACATTTTTAATTGAGATACACTAGCATAAGTTTGTTATCGGAAACTGGGTTGTTGAAGTAAAGAAAAATAATTTAGTTTACAATCAACTTGATTCAGCCAGTCATTCCTTATGCATTTAAACAAATGTACTGAATATATAATAATGTGCACACTTTGTGACTTATCAAAGAAAATTTCAAAATTTGATTTAATTTCCCTTTAGATAACTTCTCAAACACATGCCTGGTGTATGTCTGAAATAACACAAAGGACTCTGTAGCTTATCCCTTTTAAAAACCTTAAAATATGTAAAGTAAATTCCTATAAGTGATCTTACGTTTTATATTTTACAAGAAAACAACTCTACAAAATCATTGTTTTTGCTTAGGATGGAAAAAACTCACATAAGTTTGGATGAATGAAAAGTAAAACACAAACTTCAAGCTAGGAGGAAAAGAGGTCAATTTTATCTTTGGATCCAGTTCGACATCCAGGAAAATCAATGTTAAAAAAACATGCTTTACACTTATATGTAGTGATAAAGGGCATGATAAATGACAAAGCTTTTTCCGCTGGTCCAGGATATTCACGACATATCAGCCAAAAACTAAATAAATTTACTTTTTCAAAGTTATCCTTCAGTGAAGTATCCCATGACAGTTTAACAACGGAATCAATATCAAATTCATTGACATTTAATTCTTAGTCACTTTATCTATTCCCCGTAAAGGGTTCCTGATCCATACTTTACCTCTATAAATTGGAAAATAATATTTCTTTAAGCTTGATTACAGACCTAAAAGGCTTTCTTTAATAACAGTGGAAATTTCATCTAGGATATTATCTTCATCATATTCTTTTATAGCTTTACTAACTTTCAAAATTACTTATAATTTCCTTTATCCATACGATGGGACCATAAACAATGACTTTTATTTACCACTTACACCTTTTCATGTACCTTGAAAATATTTATATTATTACCTCGCATGTGTTTACATTTAGGTTATTTAAAAAATCAAAAATATTGCAATATTGCCCTGACCAACCAATTAAAATCATTAAAGTTTTCTTTAAATTCATATAGGGCATCCTTTGTAGAGGTTAGATGTTGCTCCAAAAACAACAAAACTTCAGCCTTCAATTCAATAAGTCGTTTCAAAATATTCCCTCTTGATAGCCATCGAACCTTGTTGTGTAAAAGTAGAAACTCATGTTCACTTCCCATTTATTTGCATAAAGTGGTAGAATTTCTAGAACTCAGTGGGCGAGATTTTATGTAATTTATGAACTTAATACATTATTTGAGAGTTACATTCAAAAGTAATGGCATTGTTTTCAAAGCTGACGACTCCCTGTGAATGCTACAACGCACCCACACGCAGTCTGGCGCTACCACTCTAATCCTCAGAAAATGGCAAGTCTGAGAGCCTGTCATTGCTCTTGTTCCAAACCTAATTCTGTATATTTTTATTTTCACTGCCATTTTTAATTATTATATTCATTAATTGATTTCTTTATCTGTTGTTCTTGTTGGACGTATTATACAAAAGAAAAATTCTTTATAAGTCGTATTATCATATCTTATGAAACAAATTAAATTTTCATTGTCTGATATGTCTGCACTTTCATTCACTTGAAATGAAAAAAAAATTACACTCTGAAATTTGGATCAATACCATTTGTTCAAGATTTTTCGCCATTTCTCCACCATGTTATATTATACAGTAACAAAATGCTTAGATGGTTATCCTGGTTTATTGTACACAAATTCAGAATGTATTTTTTCATAGCAGAGGAATCAATTATTTTTTGCAATAGTATGAGAATCACTTATATCAGTCCTTAATTTGGACTTTTTTACGTGGCCCTTTCAATATTTTCGGTGAAAGAATCGCTATAAAAAGTAGAAGATACATTTCGTTTTGTAGGTGTGAATTATTTTTATTACTGATGAAAAAATCTATTGGCTTGTTAAAGTATGCTGGGCGTTTTAATTCCAAGTACCACCTTAACTTCGAGAAATTCATAGATCCATTTGACTGTGTTATTTAACAATTAACGCATAGTGGCTTCTCATAATCACCCTTGACAAAACCATGAAATACTGAAAGGTTTACGACTTATTTATCATCTCAGCAGTAATCTGCAGACCTTTTGCCCATTTGTTTGTAGAATTTTCGGTTTATTTGTACTCGGCTGCTAATCACTAATTTGGTGTTTTACAACCATTTATCCATGAAAATGAAATAAATTAGAACAATTAGTGGTTATTATACGACAAGAAATATATAAACGTATACTCGCGGAAAAATACTAAATAACTGCCACTGTATACGAAATGAATCGCTCCCTTTGACAGCCAAGTAGGATCTGAGAGATTCATAGAACAGACAGGGGTGAGTAGCAGCCTATTGTACTTCAAAATATAGTGTTAAGAGACGAGTGAGTGGGTTATAGAAGGGGAGTGGTAGATAGGAAGCACGGAAGATAGGGGGGGGGGCAAATATTGGGCCAACCTTAACATTCTTTTAGTTAACTTATTGGTGATAAGAAATTGAAGTATGATTTATGAACATATCGGGTCTTCTAAGGCTTGCAGTCATTTGTTTCTTTACTAGTATTTTTAACACCACGTTTTACTACCCGTGAGGGTTATACGTCTATGTACTAATTACGCTAATGTATTAGGTATAAGGAAGATTAAATTTACAAGAATTGCACCCGCATTTGTGTGGAGAGAGAGTAAGTGGAAAACCAATTAGAAAATTCCTGCCTCAGTGCACCCGAATTGAACCCCGAGGTTCCTGTCATCGGTAATCTAGTCTATTGAGATAGTAGCGCATTGGACCTTGCGGCCACCAAAGCAGGGGTTTCCTACTACTACTAATAATAATACAAATATCACTACCACTAATTAGTATTAAAGTTATTATTATTATAAATTTAATCATTTGAAATTAATCAACAGGAATAACAATTTAAAATTATCCGTTTTTGAAAATTTTCCGGAAAAAATATAGGGAAATTTTCCGTCTCACATCTCTAGACGAGACTAACCTAGAAAGCCCTAGAATAACTATCTAGGCGTTTCTTGACGGTGATGTCAGGTTCTAGCACCGGACGTACCACTCTGTATTCGTGTCGGGAATGATCTTGTCTCGGAGTGGAGTTGGTCAGTATAACCGAACATCATGTTATGGCCGCATGTGCACGTCGTGGGTTGCGAGGGTGTGACGGATAAGCTGTTTGAGATAACACAGGAAATTGGAGCACACATTACGTTAAAATGATCACTACACTACCCTGTCGACTATTATTTGATGTTCCTTTATTATTAATATGTTTGTAGCTCGTAACTATGCTACAAATTCAACCTTTGAGATTGTGAGATTTGGTAAATTTGTCATAATTTGGGGAAATCTGAGTTTGATGTATGAAAATTGTTTTGTTTTTTCGACATGAATCGATTCCCCATAGTTGTTAAATTTGCGTGACAAATATGTTTTTTTTGGCAGCACACAAGTGTTTTATCAGTTATTTTATCACATTAAATGTAATCAATCATAAGATTTAAGACGATTTACGGACATGCATTTATAAGCAATTAGGAAACTCACTTAGGTAATACAGTCACAACACTGCTTCAAATAATTTGTTTCAAAATATAGTTATAAACTAATCTAGGACAGTTATGACCGGATCAAATCGCAGACAATTGCGATCATTTTATGCCTATGGTGAAGTTTATTTTAAAAATTACAAGTTGAACAGTTGCGACCAGGTTGACATAACTACTGGATTTCTGGTTTATTTTGTGTATATCTCTGAAACCTTGATAGTGACCACCTCCTTTAAACCTCTCATTATCTGTGATCGTTGGACTTGGTGCTTTAAGTAGAGCAACCTTACCTAACCTAAACCAATCTTGCCTAACCTAACCCAACCCAACCTTGGCGGAAGATAACCTATACTAACTTGACAATCTCAGTCCTGGACAGAGTGAGAAAAATCAATGGTATATTTGAAAATAAGTTGACTATACCAAGTCCCACCAGATTGATGCTTTTTCTCCTCACCATTTCTAGTGGAAGAGAAGAAAAAAATGTGATCACAGATGACCCTCAGGCCTTGCACTTTAAACTGTGTTGGTTGCAGCTGTCCTCAGTCGCAACTGTCCGAATACCGTAGAAACTATAGGATGAGTCTTACTGCTTTGTACAGCGATATATTCATTAATTATTGAGGTAATAAGTTGTAATTCTCTTTACTCAATCTATTGATATTTATTTTTTTAATGTGGCCCTTTCAAACATTTTAATTTTCAATATGGTCCTTATGACCAAACGAGTTTGATACGACTGCTTAAAGCCAATTATAAGATATATGTCAATTTGGCTTGAGTTGGAAAAGTTTCAGCTTTGCCCGTTCTGTACCAAAGTGATCTGAATATGAGAGCCATTCAAAGTTCACAATGAGCTGACTCTCGTGAGTGCGCATGCGCTGTGTGACTAGAGACAGGCAGCCACCGTGTCAAGGTTCGATTGATGAACTGATGTGAAACAATACATCAAGTCTTATACACAGGGCTGACTCTAGTGAGTGCGCATGCGCTGTGTGACTAGAGACAGGCAGCCACCGTGTCAAGGTTCGATTGTTGAACTTATGTGAAACAATACATCAAGCCTCATACACAGGCTGATATTTTCATACATAATTCCCTAGATAAACTTATACGGAAATGATTATTGTGACTTACTAGCTAGAGGAAATTATTGTTTAATTTGCTGCTGATTTGTACCGTGGTCGCATACTACACCGCCACCACTTAGTTCGCCTGGCTACTCACCCTGTTTTACTGCCCTGTCGGAGAACACATTCGAGGCCGAAGGCGAGCTTTTTCGACAAGTGCGATCCACTCACATAACAAAACAAACTCTATCTAACGTACTGGAAGCACAACCTGTTGTTTCATCATCAAGATCGATGGCAGTGAATAAAGCGCGTGCGCGATCTGATAAACGTGGCTGGCTCTCAATCGTCGTGTACTCGTCACCCCCCCCCCCCCCCCCCCGTTATCCAAGACCAAGACTTCATAGCGTTCTGCGCAGGCGCCGATGAGGTCTTCTAATCGCCGATTGGACAATATGATATCGAATTATGGCTATTCATTCCAACCCCCTTTTTTTCCCCTCTGAATTCAAATGAATAAAGGCGAGTGTTTGAAATGGGAAAAATCACTCTTTGATGCCACAAGCCGTTAGAGGAACTAATACTCCCAACAATGTAAGTTGACATAATGATGGCGAGCTAGTTAGAGATATTGCATCGTTAAATGGTAGACTGTAGGTTATAAATTGATTCTCCAGTATGTGAACAGTTTAGCAGAACTAAATGTAGTACTTTGGATACTTGTTGTACTATGATGTTTTGAGTAGAAGTTTATTACAATTAACTTCCAATATGTTTGTATATCTTATTTCGCAGGTTAACCAAAGTAGGTTTTGGAGAACTAAATTTAGTTGCTTAGATATTTGTCATATTATATTGTTATGATTAGGAATTTAGGACAATTTACTTTCAATATGTTTATATATCTAATTCCGCAGGTTAAACAAAGTAGGTTTTGGAAAACTAAGTTTAGTAATTTAAATATTTGTCATGCTACATTGTTTTGATTAGAAATTTATTTGAAGTAACTTTCTATATGTTTATATATTAAATTCTGTGGGTTAACAAACGTAGGGTATGCTAGTTTAGGAGAACTAAGTATAGTATTTTAAGTAGTTGTCATGATATATTGTTTTGACTAGTTAATCAGGAGTATCTATGTTTTGATGACCAGAGCGAGTTAGAATGCGCCAAGCTTAAATTCTAAATATTATGTCATATATATATATATTTTTATATTTTACATCTTGTTATATTTTTAAATAAACTGGCCAAGGCTTAGTATCTTGTTATCTCCTGTTTTGTTTTTGCGAGGTCCCTGCCTTATATACAATATATTTAAATAATCAAATAGGGAATATTTACTTAACTTGAGCGGTGGTCAATAAGGATCCCTGTGATTTAACTAAATAAATGCCTAAACCATTTAAGGATGGTTAAGCTGCCCCACTCTGCTTCACAGGGTTTTATATTTATATTTATATTTATATCTTTTTGATCATTGCACTCAAATTGTTGTTTGTTTGTTACAATCCTCGTTCTACGCCATGGATCGGACACCGCTGGACACTTCTGAAATACTTGGCAGTAAATCTCAAGTATACAAGCTAAACCGAGAAGCGTTAATTGCGGAGCTCGTGGGCCGAGGGATAGCCGTTAACCCCGAATCCACTGTTCGTGAATTGAGGACCATGCTGTCTCGGGAGTTGGGTGAGAAAAATCTATTATTTTCTGACGTTGATAATAGTGATGTGCCCGGTCAGGTGGTCGGTAGGAATAGAGAGGTCCCTATGACCAGTGTTGAGAGGCAGGCCCCATTAGATCCTGTTGGTAACACATTATCTTCGCAGAACCCACTCTCTAACCATGTTATTGTTCGGTCAGACGGTTCACATGATAGTAGGACTCTGTCCAAAGTAGTCAGTGATTGGTTGAATCGCATTCCTGTGTGTGATGGACAGAATAGTTCCGCGTTGTTCGCTTTCCTGCTGGAAGTAAACAAAGTCCATAAATTACGTCTGGTTGAGGACGCGGAAATATTAGTGTTATGTCTGGGGAAAACTTCAGGGTTCTTAACACACCTTATCTCCGAGGGGATAAGTCAGGGGACCCCCTGGGTTACTGTTATGGATAACATATTTGACTCTCTAGTTTCTAGGAGAGAGAGGGAACGTTTATGTTCAGAATTTGTGTACCGTTTCCAACTTCCACACGAGTCTCTTAGGATTTTTATTCTTTCTGTGTCAGAAGCAGCGAGCATCCTCAATTTAAAACTCAGTGAGCGACAAATCGTAGAAATTATTCTAGAGAATGTGTCGCCTCTTACTAGGAGACATTTTGTATTTTCCCAATTGCCGTGTTCCTTTTCAGAGTTGTACTCTCTGGCTTCCAAAATTGAGGGATCACTTTTGGGTGAACGGGAATATTTTGAGAAGCACCCTATTACAGTTTCTAAACCCTCCGCTTCATCAACCCCTTTTTACCAGAAGTCAAAAAACAGCTTTGGTCAGCTTACATATTCTCAGACGCCCCCCGTGATTAATAGACCTTATAATAGCAAACCTACTGGACATCGAGGAGGGAATAATAGTCGCGACCTATCTCGAGTTAGATGTTTTGGTTGTAAGCAATTAGGGCACCTCCGGTACCAATGTCCGGCGGGAAACGTGTGACGTGTAACCTGAGGAGTGGTAAAGTTACACGACGCTTTTCTAATATTAATAAACCACTCGAGACCCCTATCCCCATGGTCGAATTTTGTATTGGGTCAAATCACGGTGCCGCTTTAGTCGACACGGGCGCTAACGCATCGTTCATTAATGCTGAGTTTCTGAGTAGCATCCGGGGTAGTAAACTCAAATGTGACGTTCAAATAAATAAGTGTGCTCCCCGTACATTTGTTTTAGGGAATGGAAGTAGCATTATTATTGACAGATTTGTTTATCCGTCTCTCAAAATTAATCGTTTTTCTTGGAAAAGAAAGTTATATGTTGTAAGCAAACTAGTATGCGACGTCATATTAGGAATGGACTTTTTGTGGGATACTAGAGGTATCTTAGACTTAGGCTTGGGACATTTAAGTTTTGGGTTTAATTCTCAGATTAAAGTGCCATTGTGTCTATGTTCTAGACCCATGTGGTGTAGTCACTTAGGAAGCGATGAAGATCGCGTTAATACCTTGATTAAGAAGTACTCGGATGTCATAACGCCCGTCTGGGGAAAATGTGACATACTCCCCTATGATATTGTAGTCACGGACGAGATTCCGGTTAGGTCGGGTCCCTATTCATGTAACCCACCCAAAATGAAAATATTTCGCGAGTTGATAGAGGACTTAGAACAGAAGGGGGTGATTAGGCCATCTAAATCCCCGTACGCTAGTCCGGCATTTATTATTCCGAGAAAAGGACAAGGACACAGGTTGATTGTAGACTATAGGAAGGTAAATAAAAAAATCCAGTTTGATCCCTACCCCATGCCTAGTGTGGAGAGTGCGTTCCAACATCTAGGGGGCGCTAAAGTGTATAGTCTCATTGACTTGAATGCCAGTTTTTTACAATGCGCTCTCACAGAGCGGTCAAAGAAGTTCACGGCGTTTGTTACCCCTTGGCAATTATACGAATTTAATCGTGTACCGTTGGGCGCTAGTATCGGTGGCCAGGCATTAAGCCGTGTTCTGGATCACATCTTCTCAGACTTAAAATATAAGTTCGTCTTTAATTACCTTGATGACATCTGTGTATACAGTAATTCTCTTGATGAACATCTTGAACATTTAGACATTGTACTGAGCCGTTTGCGTCTGGCGGGTTTGACTGTTAACCCCGACAAGGTCACGTGGGCCAAGCAATCTATCAAGTATCTTGGGTATATTATTTCCAATGGGAATATGCTGGTCGACCCCGAAAGGGTGAAACCCATTGTCGATTACCCACAACCAAAAAACATAAAGGGTGTGATGCGTTTCTTTGGCATGTGCGCTTACTACGCACGCTTTATCCCGCATTTCTCTGAAATTGCTGCCCCCTTAAATTACTTAAAGAAAAAAGGTGTCTCATTTGTCTGGGGAGAGGAACAATCCCGTGCTTTCAAAACTCTCAAGAGCAAACTGATCAGCCCCGAGGTTTTGCACATGCCCGATTTCACTTGCCCATTCCTTCTTCATGTCGACGCTTCTTCTGTCGCCCTTGGCGCGGTTTTGTCCCAGAGAACTGCGGACGGTGTTCGTCCCGTGGCCTTTGCGAGCAAAACCTTGTCTCAGGCAGAACAGAAATATAGTGCTTTCGAGAAAGAATGTCTGTCATGTGTTGTGGGCGTTGAGAAATTCTCTGACTATCTAGAACAGCGCGAATTCGAACTATACACTGACAACATGGCGTTGTCATGGATGTGGCGACACCCAAAGCAGTTAGGAAAGATCGGGAGGTGGGTGCTACGCCTTTCGAAATACAAATTCAGCACGCATCACGTTCCTGGAAGGGATAACGTGACTGCTGATGCCCTATCTCGGATGGCGGAAGATCTGGAGCCGATTGAGACCCAAAATATTGTACAGCCTTTTAATGTAATTCATTCCATCCCGGAGTCATTCATCTCGATTCGAGATCATCAAGGGAGTGACTCGTGGTGCTTGGAACTAATAGATAAAATAAATAAGGGAGAGGAGGTGGGTCCTTATTCTCTTTACAAAGGACTTCTTGTGATATCTAGTGGGAAAGGGAAAGGAAGGAAGATTGTTGTCCCGACTGTGGTACGCAAAATGTTGTTGCGTTATTTCCATCATTCTATTGTTGGTGGTCACCTGGGTATACTTAAAACTTATCGTAAAATTTCTAGGGAGTTCTTTTGGCCAGGGATGTACAGAGATGTGAAACTGCAAGTTAAGCAGTGTGAAGATTGCCAAAAAGCAAAACCGGCGCAGAACACGAAAGTTGGGCTTCATTCGGCCGATGTGGCTCGACTTCCGTGGGAAAAGGTGTTCGTCGATTATGTTGGCCCCCTGCCCCGATCCTCCTTAGGAAATACTTGTATACTCATTGTGTTGGATGCTTTCTCTAAATTTGTGATTATTTTACCGTTGAGGGACATGAAAGCAAAGACCACTGCTAACGCGCTTGCTAGACGCGTGTGGGCGATATTTGGTTCCCCCCGAAGTTTAGTGAGCGATAATGGGCCCTGTTTTAGGTCTGCCACTTTCAAAGACTTGTGCTTTGGATGGGGCATTAAACACATAACCACCAGCCCCCACTATCCTTGCCCTAACCACGTGGAGCGTTTCAATAGGAATTTTAAGGTGGCCTTAACCATTTTCCACTCGGTTGATCAAGCTAGATGGGATCGTGATATTGAGTTCTTAAATGTCGCATTTAATTCCGCGTTTCATGAGTCAACCAATGCCTCTCCGGCTTCGGTGTTCCTGGGTAGAGAACTCAACCACCCTCTGTTAACGGTATGGGATGTGGACCCCTTGCTGGGCGGGGATGAGAAGTTCTCGCATAAAGATAGGTGCCAAAAGGCCTTCGAAGCTTTAAAAAGGGCCCATAAAAAGGTGGCTGATAGGTATAACCTTGGACGTGCCCCTGTTTCGGTTGCTATTGGAGACCTGGTCCTCAATAAAAGTTATCCACAGAGCTCCGCAATTGACAAAATCTCAGCAAAACTCAGTCCGAAGTGGAATGGTCCATGGCGAGTGGAGCGCTTCCTCACCCCTGTAACTGTACTGATTAGTGATGTTGGTGACCCCTCAATCACCAGGCGGGCCCACGTATCTCAAATTAAATCCTGTGGCATCAAAGAGTCCTCATCCCTGGTCCAGGGATGAGTATGTGTGTGAGTCCGTGCTGTAAAAGTGTAAGTGTTAGTATGTAAGTTATTTATCATCTCCGGGAAAGCCCGCAGATTAAGCAACAGAGATAATTACCAGATTTTGTAAACTTAAGATTATAAGATGGAATCTCCTAGTTGAAGCAATGTTAACTCCAATAAATGGATGATACCCTCGCAGGAGACATCATGATCTGGTATAGTCCCAGTGTTATAGCAAAGTAAAATTACTAGAGAAATATTTACTAAAGGTTATATGATGACTGTTTTTTTTTAATTGTGACATTGAATGCTAGGTTAGATTTTTGCTTGCGATTCTGATGCCTTGTATTATATCAGGTTGTGTACGGCTAGTGGGGAGATAAAATTCTGGTGGTGTTCGTTGGGTACTCGCTTTGTGTTTATTTGTTCAGTGGGATCCTTCATCCCTCCTTCATTCCTGTCGTCGAGCCAAAGAACAGAAGAGCCCGAAATGCCTTCGGTTTGGTACAGCGCAGTTGCTGGGGTGGCGAGGACAGGCTGAAAGGCGTGGAGCACTTGCCAGATTGACGGAGAGCGGTGTTGACCAACTGCTGATACTGAGATCAAGGAAGACGTCTCTTGGATCGCTGTGTCAAAAGCTTGGACCACCCGAATTCCTGAGAGCGGAAGAGGCTGCCTCGTGTAGGGGCGGAGGATTTGTACCGTGGTCGCATACTACACCGCCACCACTTAGTTCGCCTGGCTACTCACCCTGTTTTACTGCCCTGTCGGAGAACACATTCGAGGCCGAAGGCGAGCTTTTTCGACCAGTGCGATCCACTCACATAACAAAACAAACTCTATCTAACGTACTGGAAGCACAACCTGTTGTTTCATCATCAAGATCGATGGCAGTGAATAAAGCGCGTGCGCGATCTGATAAATGTGGCTGGCTCTCAATCGTCGTGTACTCGTCACCCCCCCCCCCCCCCCCCCCCCCCGTTATCCAAGACCAAGACTTCATAGCGTTCTGCGCAGGCGCCGATGAGGTCTTCTAATCGCCGATTGGACAATATGATATCGAATTATGGCTATTCATTCCAACCCCTTTTTTTTTCCCCTCTGAATTCAAATGAATAAAGGCGAGTGTTTGACATGGGAAAAATCACTCTTTGATGCCACTAGCCGTTAGAGGAACTAATACTCCCAACAATGTAAGTTGACATAATGATGGCGAGCTAGTTAGAGATATTGCATCGTTAAATGGTAGACTGTAGGTTATAAATTGATTCTCCAGTATGTGAACAGTTTAGCAGAACTAAATGTAGTACTTTGGATACTTGTTGTACTATGATGTTTTGAGTAGAAGTTTATTACAATTAACTTCCAATATGTTTGCATATCTTATTTCGCAGGTTAACCAAAGTAGGTTTTGGAGAACTAAATTTAGTTGCTTAGATATTTGTCATATTATATTGTTATGATTAGGAATTTAGGACAATTTACTTTCAATATGTTTATATATCTAATTCCGCAGGTTAAACAAAGTAGGTTTTGGAAAACCAAGTTTAGTAATTTAAACATTTGTCATGCTACATTGTTTTGATTAGAAATTTATTTGAAGTAACTTTCTATATGTTTATATATTAAATTCTGTGGGTTAACAAACGTAGGGTATGCTAGTTTAGGAGAACTAAGTATAGTACTTTAAGTAGTTGTCATGATATATTGTTTTGACTAGTTAATCAGGAGTATCTATGTTTTGATGACCAGAGCGAGTTAGAATGCGCCAAGCTTAAATTCTAAATATTATGTCATATATATATATTTTTATATTTTACATCTTGTTATATTTTTAAATAAACTGGCCAAGGCTTAGTATCTTGTTATCTCCTGTTTTGTTTTTGCGAGGTCCCTGCCTTATATACAATATATTTAAATAATCAAATAGGGAATATTTACTTAACTTGAGCGGTGGTCAATAAGGATCCCTGTGATTTAACTAAATAAATGCCTAAACCATTTAAGGATGGTTAAGTTTTTGCTGTTGTTATTTAGACATTGATTTTTATAAGAAACCTACATTAGACTAACAACATTGATTTAAAGTTACTACAACTAGTATTTGAAGGTCTAGAAATATTGATTTATTAATTAAAAAGTTATTCTAAACTTAATCTAAATTTCCAATAGTACTTCATTTATATTCATGTTATTAACTAAAGGGATTAAGACTATAAATGCAATTGTAATATATTTGTATTCGTGCTATTGTGTTTTCAGCTTCCAATTAATGGTCTTCCTATTAAAATCAGACCATAGTGTCTCCTCTATACATGCCGAAACTAAGATCCGTGCTATTAGCAAATCGTGAATAATTTCTCATGGCTACTAGTCGATTTGCTAGTAGTTACCATAATAACTGGATGGCCAGTTGGTGTTTACTAAATTCACTGAGTAATTAAGTACGGAAACATCTCTCGTGCAGATGTCAACACGACACATATTTGGAAACACCCATGCTGACAAATCACTAAGAAAAATCCTTTCTTCCATTCGCAAACCAAATAAGTTGACAATCAGCTGTCGGCGATGCAAAGCACCAAGGGTCGTTGTATAGTGGGATTTTGGTTAAGTCCAAATGTATTATGAAAGGCCTTATCTAACACATGGAAGAGCTACTACGTATGTCTTACCTTCATGTGTTTATACGTTATGTCATGTGTGCGACTGTTATGATTTTATATTATTAATACGTATAAATACTTTATCACCGCGTCTTAATACCCTTTGGGCTTTACGCTTATTTGCTAGTTACGCTAATGGGTTATTGATTAGGAAGGTTGAATTCAGAGGAAGTGTGCCTACATGTGTATGGAGGGAGAGTGGACAACCACTAATAAATTAACCACCCTCAGTGCACCCGACCAGAATAGAACCCCAATCATCGCGTCATCGGCAGTCTAGTCTATTGCAAGAGTGACACTTTAGACCATACGGCCACCGAAGCAGGTATCATACGTATAAAATAACACTAGTAAGATAGTAATATTTTATCAATTTTAACCGCAAAAATCATTTGTTTGTATTTTTTTGCGGTCAACAATAGTTTGTTTTTACTATTTTACTAGTGTTTTTCTATACTTAGTGATAATATCTATCAAAAGTAACAGCTCCATCTTTCATATAACTTGACGTATGAAAATACGAACGTAGATCTAATAGTTTTATATATTAAATAAGGTTCTTTCTTAGTAATTTTGACTGATCTGTAGTTCTGTGACAGTGTGGATTAAAATAGATTTTGATCTCCATTTTGGGTGAACATGTGAATAAATATTTGGGCCGGCACGGATAGATGACCAGCTGTTGGCGGACGGGCAATAGAACCAGAATCTTAATTGCTTCGTGTTTTTAGCACCCCGTCCTTGACAAGTTATCTGACATCTAAAGAGCGAATCAAGTGTTAAGTGAAGTGTTGGCTCTCATAGAGTGCTCGGCTACACTTAACGTTACAAACACACGCTGCGAATAGATAGTCCTCTGGCTAAGATGCACTTGTCTGGCGGACCGCTTCAGTCTGGCGAGTCTGCTGGACAATCGGCAGCGAGATCGTTGGAAATTATCACGATACATTCAATTTCAAGGAGTTTTGATTGGCGGGATAAAATATTGAGTCTGTTTGATTCGATCTGAAATTAAATTTAAATATTTGATCAAATGTATTCGCTACTCGTCTTTAGAGGAATATGTATAAATAATATAAATTGGTTGAAATACGCTTTATGGAAAACTTTCACGTATCGTAATCAACTCCCACGGGTGATTAAATCAGGGGGAAGGGGGAAGAGGAAAGATAAATAAGAGGGTGGGGAGGAAGAGGAAGAATTCGGTGAGGGAAAGAATAGTGGTATAAGTGCGAAGGAGTATCTAAGTGTGGAGAGGGAAGGAGGGAGTTAATAATATATTAATAATGGGAAGGGAAGAGAAGGGGGAGGAGGTGTAAAGGGGAGGGCACGTTCCCTCAATATCCTACTCAAAAGATACACACTCATTATTGCATAGGAAACATTGAAGAGAGTCATTCAGAAAAATTAAAATCATTGTTAGAGGCAATATGATGGTAACCTATTCCTATTACTAGAAGAATTAGTTCCGTTATCATCATTTGTACTATTAAATTTCTATAATTTTTTTTTTTTTTCAAGTGAAAATATGTTGGTTCCATCCCCCAATTCCCAATATTGTGAAGCTAGTTACGCCTATACCAACTCTCGCTTATTTATTCTCCTCTTCCTTTCCACTGTCTATAGGGATATGTTGTTATTGCTATTATTATTATTATTATTATCACCGCGTCTTACTACCCTTTCGGATTATACGCACTTACGCTAATGTGTAATAGTAGAGTGATTATGAGATGAAATCGAGGACCTAAAGCTTAACGTGGGATCCGAACCACGGTGGAGGCCTGGCATTCCACACACTCAAAAGTTGTGATTAATACACGTCTTGTCAGAGCTGAAGGAAGAGTTCGGCAATCAGATAAATCTGTGCTGGGACTGAGGAGTAATGGCCTGGCACCTTAAAACAGCACATGATTTGCTGATATTTATAGCACTGGCTCAGTACAGCACTGTGATTGGCTGTTTTTGTAGAACTTTCTTAGCGCTTTCCTCTTCCCCTCCAAATTTGACCACTTTCCACATCCGTGGGTAATTGGGTTGGTTTGTATGTGTTTGTTTCATGTTCAAACTTATTTGTTCTTGTTCAAACTTGTTCGTTCCTGTCCCATATGATGTTTTGCCCCATTTGATTGTGTGTCCGTGTTGGGAGGGTTTTAGGTGGAAGTTTTTTTATGTATTTGTTGTTATGGGAGTTTTTTTTTATCTATTGGTTGGGGAGCGTGTAGTCTCAGGCGTTGGGTACGCGTTCCGTTTCGTCGGGCATCGCTCGCGGTACGCATCCTTCTCTGCCGGTGAGGGTGGGGATCGTGCAGGAGGAACATCCCTTGATGGCTCTCTAACGTAGAGTGTGAACAATGGCTCCCTGTCACAAGGCTCTGTTGGACCTCCTTTCAATCTGTCCCCTCTCCCTCCACGCCCCTCCACATGAGCTACGTATGTCATTTATCCCAGGGGCTTAAATGTATGGTAACTGACTTGGAGGGTACGATTGAACCCTTAGCAAGAGTCTTTAACCCTCCAGTATGAATAAACTTGTTATAATTGCTGAAAGTATATATCAATGAACCTATTGAAGAGTCATTAACTCCTACCCCTCCCCCCACCCAATATATCTGGTAAGGGGTTTTTTCGATAACGTCATCGCTCACTAGGGTGATGTCGCAACTACAGAGCATTGACACAGCTCTAATTATTCACAATCAGGTGCGTCCCTCCAAATGGAAGCCTCACAGTGATATATAATCCTCAGTTAGGGGCCGCTATCCCCCCACTAAATTCTACTAAAATTGGTTGTTTTGTATCGTTTGTCGACATGCATGGATGTAAGTAATCACCATACCAACATGGACTACTTTTGGCAAAAATAAGGAGGAGTAAGATATAAATGTTCCAGACTTTACGTGGAATGAGGAGAGGGAAACCCATTTAGCTAGAAACAGTGACAGTACACCTCAGTGTAGATTTAAACTCCCACCACCCCCGCCATAACTATATGAGCTACACGCACCCTTTCTGGCTAAATATCTATTTATTTATTATGATAGTGTGGTAGGGATAGCTAAGAAAATATTCCAGAATTTTTTACCTGAAGGGAGAAATTCCAACAGTTTACCCAACAGGGATTCGATTCCAACCTCTCCCTCCAGAATTACCTGATCCTGACATTTAGACAGCGTGCCCACTGGGATTTGACTCTCGGTATCTTTCGGAGGGGTAGCACTGCTAATGTATGTTAGAACACTTGTCCAATCACATACTTCCTTCTCGTGGTTGAGTGCACCCCACGTTTGCGAAACCCCACCAGAATTAGATGAGCTTGAAATTTAGTCTTCATACCCACTCGGATTCGAACCTCGGTATCTTTCGGAAGGGTAGCACCACTAACGTATGTTAGAACGCTTTTCTAATCAAATACTTCCTTCCCTTGGCTGATTGCACCCCTCATTTGCGATTCCCTGCCAGAATTAGATAGAATTGGCATTTAGACGGCGTACCCACAGGGATTTGAACATCGATATCTTTCGCAAGGCTAGCACCGCTAATGTCTGTTAGAACGGTCATCTAATCAAATGCTTCATACCAGTGGTTGGGTGTACCCCGCATTTGCGAGAGTGGAATAATAAGGCAAAACCAAATATGGTTGTATCATTTAAAGCTGGTTGACCAGATTTTCCGTTTGATACCAAGTAGAATGTGTACCCGCATCTGCTTGGAGTGAGAAAATCAATCTCATTACACCACAACGGGAATCAAACGCCGATTACCCTGTCGTCAGCAGACTAGTATAAGCACGATAGTGACGCCTTAGACCTTGCAACTATCGATGCAAGTATACAAAAAAATATTATAAAATGCATTCCCAGTCATTTTAATTTACTAGTCAAATAAATTGAACTATGGTTAAAAAGGGACCCAATATTTTAGAAAACACATGAGAAAAGTTCATATATAAATATGTTGATTAATCATGTGGGCTATCTTATTATCATATAAAGATATTTAAAAAAAAATTGTGTGTTTATGTTTTTTTATTGTGTGTACACACTAGAACTTCTAAACCTAAAATATATAAAGAGGAAACATGGCTTGCATATCTTTGGGAAGCCTGCGGGTGTTCACCACTGATATTTAAAATAAATTGCATATAGTGTGAGAATGACGTATTAAACCACGAGAACAGCGGTTATTTTCTATGAATGTAACTTACTATTTGTTACTGTATGCACCTGCTTTATGTCTAACTGTTTACTTAAAATCCAAGAAGAGATTATAGGAGATTATTTACATTCCCCTGTTTTTATATTTATTTATTTAGCACCGCGTCTTACTACTCTTTAGGGTTATACGTCAATTTACTATTTAAGGTAATATGTTAGGGATACGGAAAGTTGAATTTAGAGGTAGTGCACACGCATTTGCTTGGAGAGAAAGTTGAAAATGATTAGTAAAACCCCCTAAAAACGTTCGACGCTGATGAAGGAATCGATAATATTTCTCTTTAGATTGAGTACTAAGGTGTGGATTTGTTTAGCTTACCCTGAATGCTTATTAAAACTTATAATGTCCGTTTATAATACTCACAGAGCTTACCAGCGTTCTACATGACTAATATTTATCACAAGAAAGTCTGAATAAATTATATTTACCATGGAATGTATGTCAATTTTCCAGAGTTGTAAGTGGAAAACTATTTATGAAAATTTACCCAAAAATAAATTGCTGTTAGATCAGACCTTCCCATAACTATTATCAAAACCTGTTTCTAAAATGGAAGTTTAAACGTAATTACCTGGTGATCTGGCACACATATTACTTATAGATCAAATTAACTCGACACATTTTAGCACCACGTCTTACTACCCGTTTGGGTTATACGCTTAATTACTAATTACGCTAATAGATTAGAAATTGGGAAGTTTGAATGTAGAAGAAGGGAGCCCTCATTTGCGTGAAGGGAAAATGTAAAACTACCCCCAGTTCACCCAACCAAGATTCGAACCTCAATCTCCCCTTCCTATGGGGTCTAGCGCAACACGAATCGAGTGCGTTAGCCATTTTCTACACCGAAGCGGGTTAACTTGACCATTAGCTGGCGTCACCACAGGGGCCGACCCTGAGGAAAGTGCACCATCCGTCTACCATGCAGTTACCTCTGGTGGGACCTGTGACATAGAGTGCCAATCGAGGCAGTGAGGAAACATACCCACATTAGTGGGGAGGTAAAGAGGTAGCATGGTGGTTTTGGGTAGATTTTCAATGAAATTAGGTTATTAATTTATAACTAATATAATATTATTGTCGTGACAGACGTACATCATAGTATTGAAGTTGAGTATGAAACAAACGCGTTAGACCATTTAGCAAACGGTGTGCCTGTATGTTACTTAACAAACTTTCCCAAGTAAACAAAAAACTATTTGTTTCTAAACATATTATTAATTTGGTTTGTAATACTCTTAATTGGTTCACATCTCACCAGGGCCATTAAAACTTTATCTTACAGTAGTTTACAGTAGTTTAAAATAGCTGTATCTGCATTAGAATTAAAAAATAATAAAAAAGTGCCACGGGGAGTCACAGATCAAACATGTATAGACCATAAAGAGGAGTGAATTTCAGGGCGGTGGGGGAAATGTTCCATCATTCGTCCGACAAAAGTTTATAAATATATTAGTTTAAATTATTATATTTGACATAGGTTTGGTAACCAATTAATTACTTTTAGTTTAAAACAATGAAAATTAATCTAAGGGGGTACAACACCATGACGTGGAGCTAATATCGGAATTCGAATCCCTGCCGTGTGTAAGTTACTAACCGTTATAACATACTATGTGTTGTGAATTGTGGGCCTGACACCTTAGACCATGTGTTGGTGTGAATTTCTATTCTAACTGCATGAAAATGCTGTACAATTCATTTCTATCACCTAGTATTTTTTATAAGTGACAACAATAGCTCAAAAAATAGCAAGAGACGAAAGACCTTCAGGAAGAAGACCTGGAAGACTGAGGTGAAGATGGAAGAACAGCCTTTAGAGCCCTTGGAATATAAAAGGCCAGACATTTATAAAGGAGAATTGGCAGGTGATTTGTGTGTACTAGGCAAGGATAGTTTCTTGAGGAATGATTTTTTTAACTAATTTTTTTTAGAAAATGTCAATAATTATTTTGTTTAAGGTGGGAATGCAGCGAACGTGAGAAAAATTCAGTGTTTTTTTTTCAGTTTTTATAACAAGACTTTTTTTAAAATAAATAAAATATTACTTTATTAAAAACATTGAATTTAATTTTCTGCACAAGGTGATATCAACAGTTGTTGAATATCTGTCATGATTATAGCGGCATTAGATGATAAACTTTTTAGATGAAAATAAAATGTTATCAATAAACTCCAGGACACCCTTGACAGATATTCAACAAATGTTGAGGTCACCAGGTGAAAAAAATTAAAATTCAAGTTTTAATTGGGGCTATATTTGCAAAAAAATTAGCATTTTGTCGGCTTCCTTACATCCCCACCTTAAAATATATATTTTAGGAGAATTTTGCATTATTCCTAGCACTGTATAGATGTTTTTATTTTTTGCTTAAAAAATCATTTAAAGATAGTTTACAAATGACTGAATTTTAGAAATTATTTTAAAACGATTCTGACGATTTTGATCCAAAAGGATAATTAGAGAGTGTTTTATAAGATAAATACCACTGTTTAATATTTTTATCAAAGAACAATTTATTCAAGGCTAGCTTACTGATAAATATTATTTGAAAATATTGTAGTGAAAATTATGTTCGATTGTGCCATAGCTTTAATTTTATGTCAGTAGATAATTGATTTTAATTATTTTGATAAACTTCTTCGGTGGCCGCATGTTCTAAGACGTTATTCTCGCAATAGAATAGACTGCTCATGATGGGGAAATTGTGGTTCGATCCTAGTTGTGTGCACTGAGAGCGGCTTTGCTTGAATGGTTTTCCACTCTCCCTTCACGCAAACGAGGGTACACCTCCTATATATTAAACCTACCTTATCCTTAATACATCAGTGTAGTTAATAAATATGCATATAGTCCAAACGCGTAGTAAGACGCGGTGCTAAAGAAAAAACTTTGTTTTCCTGATTTATATGAAATACAAAATAAGTGAAGGTAAACAGTATTAAAAATATCTCGACAAATTATTCTTGTTTTTTAAGCTACCAAATGTATTATGTCAGACCATGTGTAGTACTAAAAACTAAAGAAAAATAAACCTCGTCAATCCTACCTGCAAATTGTCGCTTTGCCTTTCAACAAGCAGCCCCATGCGTTGGGACTGTGAGATATTATTTTAATGAGCGCAGATTTAGCCGGTGAAGGAATGCCTAAAAGACATTTTAACATCAGAAAAATACGAACCACAAAGGGCAGACATTTTGTAACGAAATTATTGGCATTGGTATAATTATTATTTTCCTTCACATACGCACGTTAAAGCCCCACGTGACAGAACTCAATAATACCGCCATCTACTTTGATACAAAGACGTAATAAATTACGTAGTTATATATTTTTTTAGTATTTTCCCCCTTGTAAAAATATCGTCACTAATACCCTTATAAAATGGGAATGAAATAGGAAATGTTTGGAATAAAGTTTGTCTTTTAGATACGCAACAAATATTGCACACAAATAAGAACACAGCAGCTTTACATTAGGCTTAGAATCATTTATATGCGACATTTTTCTTGCTCAAAATTATGTTAATGGAATACAAATAAATTATAAAAACTCTTTTGCATCACTTTAAAAAAATACTAAGATTGATTTTATCGGTCTCCCTACCCGCAGGTTCAAGGTTTATATCCTAGAAACTAACAAATACATCGATTATAATTTATACTCTGGTTTATTTGAGTTCTATATAATTTAGTGATGCAGTGTTTTATATAATAATACTTATGTTTTCACAGGATTTAACTACCCTCTTGGGCTATACACATGTATATTAATTACTCTACTGTAGAAGGGTTGAGGGAGATATATTTATACCACGTCTTACTAACATTTTGAGTTGTACAATATGTAATAATCACGCTTACACTAAATGTTAGAAATTAATAAGACTGAATTTAGAGCTAGAGTACTCGCATTTGTGTGGAAGAAAAGTGAAAAAACCATTTAGGAAAACACATAGATAATCTCATATATTGTGATAGTGACACCTCAGACCATTGATCACCGAAGTGTGCTTTCATCTTCATCATTCTTAATACATTGGTGCAAATATATATAGAATATGTTCTTGTATTTTCGTGTAGGGGGAGTGTATTTGGTAAAAAAACACACTTCAAAACCACCCTACCTATATCCGAGCTTGAGATTAGTCCAACGTTCGCAAACTAGAGGACACTATACTCGAGTCCTGGCCGAGTGTGTACTGAGAGTAAATTTGTATAAACTTCTCCACAAAAAAAAGGGTATATTTTCTCTAAATTCTACATTAGTCACCCATACCCCAGCGGGTAGTAAGATGTGGTGCAAATAATAATTACCATGATGTCTTTTCCAACCGTTCATTAATATTAAGGCACTTATTTTAATTCACTTACACAAACTAGTTCCATACGCCACAGAACGAAACCAAACAAATGTAGACACATGGGAACAAACCACCAGCTGATCATATCACGAAAGTCTGTCTATCTCATCGCTCAGCGAGGTCTTTACCAGCCTGTGACGCAAGGTGACCCTCCACAATCTGGTGTGGAAAACCTAGTTTTACTACTTATTAGGGACGTCAGCAGAATTGTTTTGAGTAAAAACCCCCAACTCTAATTTAAACCTTGACCTCTTGGACACCAGAAAATTAGACTATACCAGATTATACCCTCTGGTGCGTCTCAGAGACTTGTGGTATTATTCGGGAGAAATTAAATATCTCACATTGTTGAATAAAACCATACCCAGCTTACCTCATTGATTATGTAACTCCAATCTCGATACTGAAGATTAAGTAAACTTAAACGATCAGAACTAACACAAAGGTTAACTCAAACTAATTATGTAAGGTAAATTCATAGTAATATCAGAAATGAATTTTAAGAAAATAAGAGATGAGTTTAATTTGTGTTTGTCTGAAGTAATGAACTACATATAACAATAATATTATTCTAGGAAATAAACGCTTTTCCACATCAAGCTGTAAATATAAGGACTATTTGAGTCCAGAGGATTGGTTTCAAATTTTTCACTTTTACCGAGTGCACTGGCACCTTTACATTTTGTATATGTTAAGGGGTCTAAAATAATTTTATTATAAATAAAGTTACATTTTCGCCAACAGCAATAATTTGGAATATAAAACCGCCTGTTAAACAAGGTATGTCCTCCTAGTCGTAGTGTGAACAGAAAGTCAACACTTCTTGGGTTGGACCTCCCTTATGTGAATAGTGGCCGGAACGCGACGTATCCAGGGACATAAGGAAGGGAAGGGGAGGTACGTGTCGACTAGGAGGTCCGAGATATAACTAGAATACTCCAGCTCCGGGGATGTCCACTGAACATCTCTTTAGCGCATTGCCCTAAGCTAAGTATGCGCAGAACAGGCACGGACAGGAATTATTCTTCTTCACTTACAATTCAAGGAAGGCGCTTGCTTCGTAGATGGTACAGCCATGTGGTTGCTGACTCCATCTTGAAGAAATATCACTTTCCTGGACATAGCTTTACATAGCCAACTGTGTCCTTTCGTCGTTGAATTAGTCTGCGTTCTCGTGACGTTCTTTAGTGGAAAAATAGGCAAGACTAAATTACTTGGAAAACAAAGTAAGTTGAAGTGACAATGTTTGATCGGTGGGACTACTATGTTGGTGTGGTAGAGACTTATTTGTGTATAGGTGTAGCAGTATTTAGGGAAATTGCGTCTTATTGTAGCTTGCTAAGCCAATTTGCTTCATATGCTACAACGCTAGCGGAAAACTAATTTCGCCGATTACGCCAAGCTAATTGACTTCACTGAAGTTTAATTCACTATTTTAATAATTTTAGAAGTCAATGCAGTCTATACAAGTAAGAGCACCTCCTATGTATAGGGAAATTTCCTCACACTGCAGTATTTCTCATAGTAATAGCAGTTATGAAGCTTAGAAACCACCAAACAACAAACCTCAACTAACTCAAAATGTTATTTTGTGGGAGATTAATAAAATACTTTATTTGTTCAAACTCCAATGAGGTTTAGATTATTTTTAGTTTGCTTGATCAGCAATGTTTTGCGTAGAACGTCGTTGAAAACAAACTAATTTCACCCTTTGTGATTTTTTTTAAATTAAAATATGTATTTTTTTTAATACATCATAGGAACATGTTGATACTTATCCCTCCATTTTGGCAAGAGCCATATTTTGGAAATTATAACTCCAAACTACCATGTGAAATCGTGAGGAATTTCTAAATGACTACAATGCGTTTTGAAAGGGCTCCCTTAACCATATTACTCGTATCGTAAAAACAAGATGCTGAAAATGGTAGATATGAAGAAAGTGACTATTCGAATTCTTTATTTGTTTAGCAATGTTTGGGTTGTACGCGTATGTTAGACTAATGTGCCAGGGTGAGTAAGGTTGAGTTCAGAGAAGGTGTACTTGCATTTGCGTGGAGGAAGAGTAGAATACCATTTAGGGAAGAAAAAACACTCTCAGTACACATGACTGCGATTTAGGCGCCCTCCTTCCACTCACCCCCCCTCCACCCCACCCGGTCAATGGAAATCTAGTCTATTGCTAGAGTGATGTCAGTTCACCGGTGCTTGCAGCTGCACAAATTGTTACGTGCACCATTGGTGAGTGTTATCTCGAGAAAATGGCGTCTAGGAATCAGGAACTATTTCTTCTTGCCTTGTTTATAAAAAAGAGAGGACACTACGTACACACTACGTACACACGACGTTGATAAGTATCTGTACTAAACGCCATTTGAGGATCTATGGACAGTAACATTTTATTAAATTACTTTCGCATGTCTAAATGCTCATTTGAAGAATTGCTGACCTACAAGACTCGACACACAAATGACAAGTAGTATCCCCCCAGAAGTTGCAGTTGCATGGTGTAATAGGCTACATTTAAAACAATGCCCCAGCTGCATGGAAACTGTCTGCAACTAATTGCCGACCATGCAACTGAAGTTTCCTCGTGTAATGGCTTTCAATTAAACCAAGTCTTCTTAACATTTCCGTCAGCCAGTTGCATACAAAAAGTTACCCTTTGTAATAGGAGCCTTAGACCATACTACCAAGTAATTACTACTGCTCCTACTATTATTACTAATAACTACAAAGTAATTTATTTCATCAATCGCCTAAATTATTAAATACATTTTATTTCCATGTAGTTGTGTCCATTTTTATGTGTAATTTGTAATCATGAGGCACATTATGTGTAAATCAATGGACTGTGTCTATTTAAGTGGTATTTATATACTTCAGAGACTTACAACCGTTTCAATCAATCATACGATTCAAGGACATAGCCCGAGTATTAATCTTCAAACTTGTATGCCACGTGGCATTCAACCTGGCGTGTTTTGAATGTGCTCAGCTGTTTCACAACACACAGCTGCATGCAAGGAACTCGTTTGCCCGCTAATTACAATATCGAGTTCACAACAGACCCAAAATAACTATTTTTGAGAAATGTATGTGTCGTGTCGTTAAATTCCATGATTTTAGCTAACATATGAGTTTTAGAGTGATTTAATTACATCTCATGTGATGAACAACTGACACGGATATACTCAGGTAGTTATCTCTCAGGATGGACAACTGACATGGCTCTACTCAGTTAGTTTCTCTCTCAATATGGACAACTGACACAGATCTACTCAAGTAGTTCTTTCTCAGTATGGACAACTGACACGGCTCTACTCAGGTAGTTATCTCTCAGTATGGACAACTGACACAGATCTACTCAGGTAGTTCTCTCTCAGAATGGACAACTGACACAGATCTACTCAAGTAGTTCTTTCTCAGTATGGACAACTGACACGGCTCTACTCAGGTAGTTATCTCTCAGAATGGACAACTGACACAGATCTACTCAGGTAGTTCTCTCTCAGAATGGACAACTGACACAGATCTATTCAGGTAGTTCTCTCTCAGTATGGACAATTGACACAGATCTACTCAGGTAGTTCTCTCTCAAAATGGACAACTGACACAGATCTACTCAGGTAGTTCTCTCTCAGTATGGACAACTGACACGGATATACTCAGGTAGTTATCTCTCAGTATGGACAACTGACACGGATATACTCAGGTAGTTATCTCTCAGTATGGACAACTGACACAGATCTACTCAGGTAGTTATCTCTCAGTATGGACAACTGACACGGATATACTCAGGTAGTTATCTCTCAGTAGGCCTATGGACAACTGACACGGATATACTCAGGTAGTTATCTCTCAGGATGGACAACTGACATGGCTCTACTCAGTTAGTTTCTCTCTCAATATGGACAACTGACACAGATCTACTCAAGTAGTTCTTTCTCAGTATGGACAACTGACACGGCTCTACTCAGGTAGTTATCTCTCAGTATGGACAACTGACACAGATCTACTCAGGTAGTTCTCTCTCAGAATGGACAACTGACACAGATATACTCAGGTAGTTCTCTCTCAGTATGGACAATTGACACAGATCTACTCAGGTAGTTCTCTCTCAGAATGGACAACTGACACAGATCTACTCAGGTAGTTCTCTCTCAGTATGGACAACTGACACGAATATACTCAGGTAGTTCTCTCTCAGTATGGACAACTGACACAGATCTACTCAGGTAGTTATCTCTCAGTATGGACAACTGACACAGATCTACTCAGGTAGTTATCTCTCAGTATGGACAACTGACACGGATATACTCAGGTAGTTATCTCTCAGTATGGACAACTGACACGGATATACTCAGGTAGTTATCTCTCAGGATGGACAACTGACACAGATCTACTCAGGTAGTTCTCTCTCAGTATGGACAATTGACACAGATCTACTCAGGTAGTTCTCTCTCAGAATGGGCAACTTTCGGTGAGCTATAGGGGAGAGGGGGTAGTGCTTTAGGAAACACATGCATGAAGTGTATACATAGCAGCCATTCAAGTGGCCAAACCGCTTAAATAGTAAATATTTAAAATTTATTTTGTTATCAGAGTAGTTCCTCCACATTCCTGGAAAATTAAAATTTTCTGCCTCACCTAACAGTTTTTTTTTTACCTAAGCCACCTTCCCCCCTCCCTTATTCTCTCTATTTTAAATCTAAATTCTTTACTGGTTATTTGGCGTGTTCTTTATACCCTCTCTCCAAGTTTAATTTTATACCACACCAAAAATTGGTAGTTTCTTGTAGTTTTTGGACTTTCCCCTCCCTCTTTATCTATTTCAACAACTTCTACTTAGATATTTTTAATTTAAAACTAATTGAATTATCTTGAGTTGTCCTACCTGCCTACCAAATTTAAATTTTCTGCCATACTAAAAGTGTGTTTTTCTGTTAGTGACCTTTTTCCTCCCCCTTTCTCCACCCCATGTTTTCTAATGTCCCAATTAAAAATTTAACATTATCTGCCCTTAATATTTATTAGGAGTGGTCATTTTACCTGCTTGCCGAATTTCAGTTCTACCACACTTGGAAGTATTTAGTTGTTTACTATTAATTTTGAAATGTTTAGCCCCCACCTCTTTTCTCCTATTCATTCATGGAAATTTCAAATTTTAAGATTTATTGGGATACTTGGAGTTGTCACTCTACCCTTTTGCCAAATTTTAATTTTATATCTCATTTCAAATAATTTTTGAAGTTTTCAATTTCCTTTCTGTCCCCCCCCCCCCCCCCCCCCCGCCTCCCTCTTTTTTCTACATCATTCTAAGAAACAAATTCAAAGATTATGTTTGTTATTTGGAGTTGTCTCTCTACATGCCTGCCAAATGTTAGTTTTTTACTTTATCTAATTATTTGTTTCTAAATTTACCCCCCTGCCCCATTTTTTTAAAGCCCTATTTTTTAAATTACATTTTTAGATTTGGTTTTGTTGATGGGGAAATCCCTCTAACTCTATGCCAAAATCTAGCTTTCTAGCTGATCTATCAAATTTTTTTTTTTGACAAACACAATGTTCCAACACCCATTTCCCCCAATTGGGGATTTAATTTAGAAAATCCCTTCTTATCGGATGAATCACATTCCTCTAGAACCACGCTGAAGCTTAGTGTTTGGACTGTTAGCTGATAACCAAAACAATAGCCATAGCTACATCTGCCCTAACTAATTATTACCTGCATTTTGTGATTATTAACATTATTATTAATATCATATTCTGAAAATTGAAAAATTACACCTGGACACGGGAATCGAATTAATAATATATAATATTATTAATGAATTCTCCCAAGTAAATCATTATCAAATTAATGGTGAAATACAATTCACAAGTTAAGTAGTTCAAAGTTAATTCAATGTTTATGAATACCAAGCATAACGCATACCATTACTAATTTTGAATATTACGACATAACACTATTAATGAACTCTCCCAAGTAAATCATTACCAAATTAATGGTGAAATACCATTCACAAGTTAAGTAGTTCAAAGTTAACTCAATCTCCTATAAAACAAAGAATAATACTGGACTTTACTAATTTATAAAAATAAATGGCCGAAAGAGAATTTTGAATAATTACATTACAATCCATGTCAGTTGTCCATTCTCGTCGGTTTTGTGGATTAAAATTAGGTAGAAGCATAGAGCAAAACATAATGTATCTATGGTAGAAGTGTCCGTTGTCAGTTTCCTTGACCATAACATTGTGACCAATTGTGACAAATATTTGTAAAGCCCGACGGACAGTTGCTCACTACTTAGAGATAGTTAACTAAGGTAGGCCTACACTAAATGATTTAATCTCTTTTTAGACATTTATATCATTATATGCTATTTCATTATGTTCGTAAGTATTGTCCATTCTTTGTCTAATTATTTAACTAGTTATAGCAAATAAGTTTGTTAATAATAGTATATTCAAAGTTCATCCTCGATTTTAGGGATTATTGACAATTTTATATTATATTTAATTGCACATCTAGTAACATGTACTTGCTCATGCCTGCTAATATTTGTGTATTCATATTGAACAGCCTTAATCCTCCCTATCCATTAGATTAATCCGTTAATTACCCTTGTATTAACACACTAATTATTCAACACTTTGTGATAATACGTAACCATTGTTATTTTTAATTTCACCCAGATATTTTATTTAAGTCAATTTTATTTAAAGTAAAACAAATTTGTTCACTTTACTATGAAAGTGTTAAGTCTGTTTTATCTCTCAGTTGGCCGACTTAATTTTTAATTTCCAACCTATCCCTCCTTCCAAACAAACCCCTGTCCCACTCTTCAATTACGGTATTTATAATATGACTCGGAAAGAATCTACAGTATATGGAATCGGTTATGTTTTGATGAGGTTGACCGTCCATTTTTTTCACATCTCCGTTGTTAAATTTGTTCAAGATGACGAGTTTCAGAAATGCTTTCATCCTCTATTTTCATCAACCTTTCTTTATTTCCCTCCCCACCCGCTTTACCTCCAAGCTCATGTACTTTGTGTGCTGCGCTTTGCTTCGCTCTCATTGAATAGAGCCACGAAAAACTCGTTAAAAAGTTTATGTTAAGGAAAGTAGGCTGATGTAACACGTTTCAAAGACTTTGACTTTCTTATGAAACTCCGCAAACGTGGAGCTAGAATTTGCTATTAGTAATTTATGTTACTCGCATTGATGGGTACGTGGACTAAATGTCAGGCTCATCTAGTCTGGTTTCTTAATGGCGATGAGGTTGGGGTTCAAATACCAGTCGGGCGTGTTGTGGCTGTTTATTTTAACATTATCAACCTTACATCCAGTTAAAGGCGAGTACATTTCCGATAAATTCTGTTGACTTCCATAAGTGAAGGGGCATCAAATTACAGGGGGCTTTGGACCCAACCCTCCCACACTTAAATGCCCCTGGTTAACTGGTTTAGGTAAATCGCTTATAAGTGTCTATTTTAGCGAAAAAATTAATTACTAACTTAGCACCGCATCTTACTACCCGTTCGGGTCATACGTCTATGTACTAGCTACACTAATGGGTTAGGGATTAAGAACGTTGCATTTTAGAGGGAGTGTACCCGCATTTGCTTGGATGGAGAGGGGAAAACATTTTTGGAGAAGACACCCTCAGTTAATCTGACTGGTGTCAAACCCCGGTCCCCCTGTCATTAGCAGTCTTGTCTATTGCGAGAATGACGCTTTAGACCATGGGGCCACCATAATTGGGTAAGGAAGAAGGTATTAGTAACTTATAAACAATGGATATTAACGACTAATCCTAATGGGTAAGAGTGACGAGATTAACTTAGAGAATGTACTGTACACCCACATCCGCTTAGAAAGAGAAGAACATCAACAGTTAAAAATAAATGGTACGATGCACCACAAAGACATTCTCTCGTTTTTATTCTAAAATAGATACATTTAATAAAAATTCGTAGGATTTATGGAACAAAATAATATAGATTGTTATAGAAACATTATACCAAATATCATAAAATGAAATAATATACTCTGCTACTTACTTACTCTATGGCATTAGGAACTAGGAACACTGTTACAGAAAAATTGATAAAAGAGAAACGTCTTTATCCACCAAAGAGAATAAGAATAAAATTCATTTACAAAAACCTGAACTAAAAATCCGATATATTTACTTATAGCTCAAAAGTTATTGGTGTTATAAAAATATATTATAACTAATAAAAGATTTTTATATTTAACAGAATTACAACTTTACAATGATAAGTTATTTCGTATCTCAAATAGTTTGGAAAAACGATCAAAATTTGAAAATTTTGACCACGTAAAGTACCCTCAAAGTCATTTTCATGAAAAAATTAAAGTTTCCATCTTGTTTATAATGACAGTGTTTGGATATAAAATATTTTCAAAATCTTTGTAGCTTATTTCAAGAAAATAATTTTTTTCTCTTTTTTCCCTTCAGTAAACTACCCTAAGATTTAAGGTTATAAATATAATTCTAAAACTCCTATGGGGGACGCTATGAAAACCCTAGATACCAAGTTTTAGCTCAATCGGTAAAATAGTTTCGGCATTAGCACTAGATATATAAAGACAGACGTCAATGCGAAAACCACTTTTTTGGTTTCAAGGAGTCATGAAACATCAACATCAAAATATCGAGCTCAGTTTTTTTGACGATCACAATACTTTCTGTGCAATGAAAGTAGCTACATTAATTTTAAAATTCACAATTCATGTTTTTATATTTACTAATATACAAACACTTCACAAATTATATCTGCCAAACAAAAATCTTCATTCTATAATTTAATTTTCCAACTCAATATACTCTGGTAGGATATGGTAATTATGTTTAGTTTTTAATTTGTTTCCCAAACTGTGTCTAACACAATTCCAATTTACTGATTGATATATGATTAAATATTTCATAATATTATACCTTCCGAAAAATATTTTCATTTTCTAACTTAATTTATAACACCATAATGTATTTTGTTATTATATTTCTGTTTTTTAAAATCTGTTTAGTGTTATTTAACTGTGTCTAGTATTCTAATTCCAAATGAATCTAATGTCAATTGGCAGTATTTAATAAAAATAAACTCTTACAACTGTGACCCAATAAATCACAACTTTTCTTTAAAGTATTGTATTATTTTAAATGGCTTTATATCTTGTTTGTATGATAAGAAGAACCTAAAACTGAGAATGGAAAGAGCCGGTAAATGTTTTGAACCGACCCATCGTTTATATAGGGTTTAATTTACCAGGTTGTTGATGGATGTTGTGATGTTTGTATGGGTAGTGTTATTAAACTATTTTGGTTTTCAAACATCCCAGCCCCCTCTTTAGCCCCCACCCCCTGATATAACTTATATTTGTACCCCAAAGTTGTTGCAAGCTACACAGATTATGAAATCTTTATCAAAATAAATTAAATTACATCCAAAATATTGTATTAAATAATAAGATTTAAATGAGAAATATATGTATATATATATATATATTATATATATATATATATATATATATTCATGTATTTATATAATATATTATGGACCCCCCCCCGTTGGTCAAGTGGTAAGAATTCTCCTGGCTACATATCCAGAGGTCTCAAGTTCAATCCCTGTGAATTAGTGGGTCTGTAACGGGGTCAACTCAGCCTCGTAGGACAAATGAGGAGATACTTGAGTAAAGGAGTAGCAGCTCCGGCTTAGAAAAATGAAATTAACGTCTGGAGGGCTCATTGTGCTGACCACATGATACTCTCTATTTACAAATGTTGGCACTACAATCGATAATGGGGCAGACGGCTCGGTCGGTATAACTTGCTTGTGGGTTTACACCACAGAGTTTTTATTATATTATGTTTAATTAAGATTTTACGTATCCCCTGAGAAATCTTCACGTACCCCCGGGGGTAACCGAACCTCAGGTTGAATACCACTGCTCTAAGGCATCGGACTTTTAATCCACTTGGCTACCGTAGACAAGGGAATGGTGGTGGTGGATTGAGTTCGAGCCCTATCCGGATACAATGAGGATGGTTTTTCACGTGTGATTATTCTTACATATGTTTTTTTTCGCTCATATGGTTGCAGAAGTCTATTAACTAACCGCCTTATTCCTATCCTAACCCCCCTGTGGTATAGAGATTACTGCACCTGGCTACGAACCTAATGGTCCAGAGTTCGATTCCCGTCTGGTACCTTGGGTATTTTTCCCGAAAGGGGAACTACCCCAACAACCACCGGTGTTTGGTTTGCTAGCATTAAGTTAAATTTAATTGTTTCCACTGGTTCCACACCCTCATACTCACTATCACCCTCATACTCACTATCACCCTCATACACACTATTACCCTCATACTAACTATCACCCTCATACTCACTATCACCCTCATACTCACTATCACCCTCATACTCACGATCACCCTCATACTCACTATCACCCTCATACTCACTATCACCCTCATACTAACTATCACCCTCATTCTCACCATCACCCTCATCCTAACTATCCCCCTCATACTCACTATCACCCTCATCCTAACTATCACCCTCATACTCACGATCACCCTCATACTCACTATCACCCTCATACTAACTATCACCCTCATCTCAACTATGACCATCATAATCACTATCACCCTCATACTCACTATCACCCTCATCCTAACTATGACCATCATAATCACTATCACCCTCATACTCACTATCACCCTCATCCTAACTATCACCCTCATCCTAACTATCACCCTAATCCTAACTATCCCCGCATACTCACTATCACCCTTATACTCACTATCCCCTCATATCACTATCACCCTCATCCTAACTATCACCCTCATACTCACTATCACCCTCATACTCACTATCACCCTCATCCTAACTATGACCATCATAATCACTATCACCCTCATACTCACTATCGCCCTCATCCTAACTATCACCCTCATTCTCACTATCACCCTCATACTCACTATCCCCTATATCCTAAACTATACCATCATAATCACTATCACCCTCATACTCACTATCACCCTCATACTCACTATCACCCTCATACTCACTATCACCCTCATCCTAACTATCCCCCGCATACTCACTATCACCCTCATTCTCACTATCACCCTCATCCTAACTATAACCCTTATACTCACTATCCCCCTCATACTCACTATCCCCCTCATACTCACTATCACCCTCATCCTAACTATCCCCCGCATACTCACTATCACCCTCATTCTAAATATCCCCTGATACTCACTATCACCCTCATCCTAACTATCACCCTCATACTCAATATCACCCTCATCCTAACTATCCCCCGCATACTCACTATCACCCTCATACTCACTATCACCCTCATCCTAACTATCCCTCTCATACTCACTATCACCCTTTTACTCACTATCACCCTTTTACTCACTATCACCCTTATACTCACTATCCCCCTCATACTCACTATCACCCTCATCCTAACTATCCCTCTCATACCCACTATCCCCCTCATACTAGCTATCCCCCGCATACTCACTATCACCCTCATACTCACTATCACCCTCATCCTAACTATCCCCCTCATACTCACTATCAACCATCCCCTCATCTCATCGGGACATGGAAAGATCCTCCATGGAAAGGGTGTAAGATTAGTACATTCGAGCGTCCCTTGGGTAAAGATACATTAGCACTAGCTAATCTTTCCACTACTGGGCTACGAATGATATAGCCAAGAGGTGCAATATTATTATTACTATATTATTCATACCCCACTTATTAGGTAATTAGTAACACATGTGTTTACTATACAAATAACTTACAACTAATGATTTTAATTCTTTCCTTATCCCACTTGACAATGAAACTTCTCTTTTCAAAAAGGTGGCCTTACAATAATTTCAGGAAGTCAAACTACCTCGATACAAGTAAAAAGGAAACCAAACATATCTCTCTCTAATTTTTTCCATTCCCTGCTAATTCGAAGCGTCACCTGCCAATTTCGGAAGCTGTCACGAATCATCGGTGGTGTCCGTCAAACAGCCAACTCCCTGCATGCGTGCAATCAAGCGAATAGCTAGTTGGCTTGTGCTCATGAAACATTTGTCATCTTGGGATATGACGCAATTAGCGCTAGTACCGTGAGCCGCCACGAGAGTACAGAACCTGTCCATCCGTCTGTCATTCAAGGGGATTGATTGACATCCCCCCCCCTTCCCAACAACCCCTATCGCACATTCAGAGGCATGGAAATAGTAACGTAACGTCCACAGACAAGGACAGAATACCGAACTATAGCAAAACTATATCGAGCCTGGCTTGTAGGGAAATTAAGGGCTTTTTTTTTTGTTAGAGTCCTTGACTAATATTGTTTTATCTGTCGTCTAATTTTCTGTTTCTGTCGTCCCTCGAGAACCCTACAAGACAGGTGTAGGATGTTAACCTTAATAGTTTATATATGATTGTCTGTGTGGTCTAGTCGGGGTTACTGGCTACAGATCCAGAGCTCCCGGGTTTGATCCCTGTCTAAAGATCTTCTGTTAAGTGGTAGGTCTGTAACGGTGTCCACTCAGCCTCGTGAGGACAATTGAAGAGATACTTGAATGGAAAAAGAATAGTGGCTCAGATCTATAAAACTGAATTAACGGCCGTTCTGATCATATGACACCTTCTATCTGCAGAAGTTGTCACCATCTTTGCCAACAGACGGCGGCAGTTCGCTCGGTATGGCTTGATTGCGGAATCACGCCACAGAGTTTAAACAGTAAATAACTTGTAGAACAAACACCAAAGCTCCTCGCACGCAGTTGTGAAACTCACAAACCACTCAAGTCCTACATTATCTCAATGTTTCTGTCCTTATATTGTTAGAAATATTGGTACGTTATTTGTTTTAGGGAGACTAGGCTTATGTTAATCATTTGTTTTAATTACTATTCTACGATATTGCACATTAAGTGATTTAGAATATATGGGTTTTAACGTCAAATAAATATATCCATACCCTTCTTCTCCATATTTGGGGGAACAATATTTTGAAACAAAAAACTACTTCTTAAATAGCGCCGGTATTTAAAAGTCTTCAACTTGTCTCAGGGCTCAGGTAGCTGGTCTCCTTAAGAATGACAATATCCATATACAGTATAACTATTTTAGTTTGAAGTCTAAGGGATAGCTAAAAAAATTGATACATACAAAATTCGAGTTAGCCATTTTCATGCAGTTGGTACATAATAAATCAATAGCCTCAAAATATGCCACATATACTCACACACATTATAAATATACTTTATAAAAACACACTTACACAATAAATATAAATATAAAAAACAAGAAAAATTCCAACACAAAGTTAAAAACTTGGAGAAATTATCATACGAAAATTGCAGACGTAAAGGAGAAATTTGATTATAGCTGAGCCAACATATTCCCTATATTAGGCAACCCGCTCGCCACCTGTGTGTAACTCCCCGTTTTCTCATTTACTGTGTTTCAATAGGTTAACTTCAACTTTATTTGACATTCTAGAAGTACGGGGTGGTTTAATAAAGATCGTTAAGTTGGATTTGAAATGAGTAGAAACTAGAAAAAATTAAAAATGTATAGGCTTAAAATTATACAAATATTTCCTTCTAAAATTAGAATTAAAATTATTTTTACCATCGATTTAAATATAAATTTACTGGGGAATAATGGTAGGCTCGAATTAACCAATGTCCAGACAGCCAAATCCTACTGTATTATTGAAACCAGTATCGGTGGACGTGCGGACTAAACGTGAAACTCGTCTGGTCAGGTTTTCCAGTAATTGTAAGGTCAGGGTTTTAATCCCGACCACGAGTACTGAGTTATTTTACTACATTATTCTCCACCCTCTTTTTATGATAATGGGATGAAATTAGACATCCTAATTCTTACACCATCAGTGGGTTTTATTAACGCGGATGGCTAGGACGGGCAGTAAGGCGTGGAGCACAGAAAATAGTTGAGAAACGATTACCAGTTTGAGTGACTATCATAGGGGGAACCGTATCCTGTTATAAAAGGTTCATACAATTACCTGGCTGAGAGATTACCAAGGTAATAAATTTGACTCTTGTATCCGGGAAGACGTCATCACTTTTTATAAACTATTATTATTAGCACCGCGTCTTACTACCCGTTCGGATTATACGCAATTTTATAAACTAACGGTTTTTTATGTACATACATGTTATCCACGAAGACACATATAATCTATGTTTAATTTTTTTTAACAATATAATGTCTTGAAACAGAAAAAAAAAACAATATCCACGAACAAGCATTCACATTTTAGCTACAGATATTTTGTTAACATTATCATACAAATATATTAAATAAATATTTGAAATTGTATTTAGTTTCCAACGCCCATCTTCTTGGCTTAGTGGCTAGAGGGTTCACTCACAATAATAATATTTGTTCTGCTATGGTCACTGAACTTCTCTTTTCCCCTATTTGTTCCCTACTCCAAGAACCCTCTTCAGGGTAATCATGACCATTGGAAGGAACGTTGCCCCTATTTGTTCCCAACTCCAAGAACCCTCTTCAGGGTAATCATGACCATTGGAAGGAACGTTTCCCCTATTTGTTCCCTACTCCAAGAACCCTCTTCAGGGTAATCATGACCATTGGAAGGAACGTTGCCACTATTTGTTCCCTACTCCAAGAACCCTCTTCAGGGTAATCATGACCATTGGAAGGAACGTTGCCACTATTTGTTCCCTACTCCAAGAACCCTCTTCAGGGTAATCATGACCATTGGAAGGAACGTTGCCCCTATTTGTTCCCTACTTCAAGAACCCTCTTCAGGGTAATCATGACCATTGGAAGGAACGTTGCCCCTATTTGTTCCCTACTCCAAGAACCCTCTTCAGGGTAATCATGACCATTGGAAGGAACGTTGCCACTATTTGTTCCCTACTCCAAGAACCCTCTTCAGGGTAATCATGACCATTGGAAGGAACGTTGCCCCTATTTGTTCCCAACTCCAAGAACCCTCTTCAGGGTAATCATGACCATTGGAAGGAACGTTGCCCCTATTTGTTCCCAACTCCAAGAACCCTCTTCAGGGTAATCATGACCATTGGAAGGAACGTTGCCCCTATTTGTTCCCTACTCCAAGAACCCTCTTCAGGGTAATCATGACCATTGGAAGGAACGTTGCCCCTATTTGTTCCCTACTCCAAGAACCCTCTTCAGGGTAATCATGACCATTGGAAGGAACGTTGCCACTATTTGTTCCCAACTCCAAGAACCCTCTTCAGGGTAATCATGACCATTGGAAGGAACGTTGCCCCTATTTGTTCCCAACTCCAAGAACCCTCTTCAGGGTAATCATGACCATTGGAAGGAACGTTGCCCCTATTTGTTCCCTACTCCAAGAACCCTCTTCAGGGTAATCATGACCATTGGAAGGAACGTTGCCCCTATTTGTTCCCTGCTCCCTAGATTCCTCCTCTATCAAAGTATTGCTAACTAAATTAATAATCAACTAAATGTTGTTCCAATAAAGTATCGGTTAACAAAACTACTTTAACTTTTATGAAATATTTTGAAAGATATTAAATGTAAAGATAAAAAGGTTAGTATAGTTATTTAAATATGTAAACCTATATTAATACAAGTGATATATTCTTGCCCGGACTATCCTAAAAGTTATGCGAGTGGGATAAGAATGAGAATGCTGATTGTTTGAGGATATGCACTGGAATTTTCTGACAAAGGGAGGTGAAAACCCCTTATATGAAATGGACTCAGTTCGTTTGGCTTGGATTTGAACCCTAGCCTAGACTATCTTCTGTACCCGAATGCCGCGCCCACCTGTGTGGGTATGAAGCTATTTAATAAAATGAGTAGTTGAGAAAAAAATTTTTTTTAAATTTATTTAGATAGACAAAAGAAAAGTAACTTTTTTTCTTTTGACAGTGTAATCAGCCGTTTTTACAGTTTTTATAGCAAAACATTATGTTTGACCAAATAAATAATATTTAGCTCCTATACAAACATAGAGTTTGATTTTCTTCACAGTTGTTGAATATCTGTCATGAGCACAGACAGCGCCATCAGATGAAAACATTTTTAGATGAAGAGAAAAGTTGTCACTAAATTCCAGGAAACTCTTGACAGATATTTAACAAATTGTTGAGGTCACCATGTGAAGAAAATTAAACTATTTGTTTTTACTCGATAAACATTTGATTCCTTTTGAACAAAAAAAAAAGTCTTTATAAAACTGCAAAAGCACTTAGCTTTTCTCGCGTCCCCTACATCACCCCTTAATATCGATAGGAAGATAGGCTTAAAACATAAATTTAACTTTATTTTTTAACTATTAGCTTAATACTTTTAACCTTTAACAGCCTTGTTATGAAACTCAGCTTCCAATCAAATGAATTGATTTATGAATATCTGAAAGTATCTCTATTATCTTGAGTGACAATCAGATACCAACCATTCCCCTGTAGCTATTTTACACCGGTGCTGTAAGTGACGCATGTATTCTTTATTAGCACCACGTCTTACCACCCGTTCATACGATACGTTTATGTACTAATTCCGCTAGTGGTTTTAGTGATTAGAAAGGCTCTATTTAGATTAAATGTACCAGCATTTGTGAAAAGGGAGACTGGAAAAACCCTTCAATGCACCTGACCTAGATTCAAACTTAAATCTCCCTGTCATCGGCAGTCTAGTCTACTGCGAGTGTAATGCCTTGAACCACGAGGGCACCGAAACGGGTTGCATGTTTTCTGGTTGTCATTACTTACAAATCAATATTCTTCCATTTAGACAGGATCCAAGACCTGGATTGAAACATGTGTTTATTTCTAAGTTTCATGAAAGATGCTTAGAAACAATACCTCGAAGCTCTAGAGAGGTAAATAGGACCGGCGCTACGAACAGAAGGTGAGCCTGTTGAAATTATTCACTATGGACCTCTGTAATTTGAGTTCATTCCTTTATTTTATTTATATATTTATTTTAGGTATGTAACGTGTGCTTCTATAACCTACATATTATATCATCACACGAGAATTTCTATGAGCGAGATCGAAGGAGCCTACTAATTTTGCAGGAACTATATTTTCACAAACCTTCCAGGGGTCTTTCCCACGTATCAAACAATATGGGACTGAAGGCTTCCCTTCCCCTCCGAAGGAAGTTGTGTTAAAAATGTTTATCGCCCAATAAAAATCCGTCAACCTCGGCTGGGTTCGAACCCACAAACATTGGGTCCTTAGGTGAGCACTTTACCCCAAGACCACCCAGGTCGACTTCAGTTCATTCAAAAACTCGATTTTGAATTTCGTGTAAATGATACTACTAAAATATTACATTCGCATGATGATCGCTAGTGTGAATCCAGGCAAAGGCGTAAGTAAGGCTTGTCTTGTCTGGATTACCTGAGACGTAGATCTTAAGGTTCAAATCCTGGTAGGGTGCGCTATGGGTTTTTTTTTCCTAAATTTTTTCCTCGTCTCCCCCACGCAAATGCTGGCATATTATTAACTAATAAGCCCTGGTGGGCAAGAAATATTCTGAAACTCTTCGATATAACGTTTTTCGGTAGTGTATGGCGTACAAAATGTTGTGATCAAATCTTTACCAAGTGTAGGCACATAATTAAGTTAATCACGTGATTAAGTTTGATAAATGACCGAAGTAGTTTAAAATTCCTGCTTTTCCTTAAAGAACTATCGATTGCCAACTAGGCTTGAGCGTAGTTTTATCCGGCAATTTGTTTCAAGGCACTCTCCTCTCCTCTCCTCTCCTCTCCTCCACATCAACCCGTTAACCAAGAAGAAGTGCTAGGAAGAGGTAGGGGGGAAACAAGACGAAAACATTTCACAAACCTTGGCTCCGCTCCATGAGTTAATTACATCTGGCCAACAATTTCGTTTGGATTGCTGCCTGTCTGCTGGTTTTACATTCTACACACATGTTAGAACACAATACCTCCAACTACATGGACTCGTACACTCCACAGTACCAGCTCGGGAAACGTTATATTACTGGATTGGTACAGTCCAATTTTCCTAGGAAGGAACTTCTTTTAGAAAATAAAAATGTGCTGTTGCCAAGCTTTAACATTTCACTATAATCATCTTCTCTCTTCTTAACAGGCCAAAGGTCTGTTCCTTCCCGGGGGCTCTAAACGCTGTCCTTCTATCTTCGCCTCGATCATCCAGGTCTTCTCTTCTCTGGAGGTCTCTCGTCTCTTGCTATTTTGACAATCTTGGGGGTCGGGGCAGAAACACTATAACCTTATTTTGACGACAAAATATGCTATAAGTGATTTCTGGTTATATACCACTTTAACTACAAGTTGTTTTTTTTTAACCAGGCAAAACCTTGAGGATAAATAATATCCATGAACATTTTACTTAATTTTTATAGCTAGGTTTCAGGATTTTATATACGTTTAAATAGTGAAAATATCCCATCTAAATCAATGAGGATTGTCATGTTTTTGCCTCTTCTTGCATCCTGTCATTGGTTCCATACTCTTCAACGTTAAGCTATCCATTCAGCAATGAGTTGATTGGACAAGAATATATTATGTTCTCATTTCTTTCTCCTTCTAGTAGAGATCTATTAATTATTAGTGATTTTTCTGAATACTCGCAATATTATAGTAATAATTACAATCTTATATTTTTAACACCGCGTCTCGACCACCTCTGTGATATAGCGGTAAGAGTACCTGGCTACAGATGCAGATATGTCGGGTTCAATCCCCGTCACCTCCAGATCTTCTGTGAAGCAGTGAATCTGGAACGGGGTCAGCTCAACCTCGTGAGGACAAGTGAGGAGATACTTGAATAAATAAGTAGCGGATCCGGTCTATAAAACTGAGATTAGTAGTTGGAGGGTTCGTTTTAATGACCTCTATCGGTAGAAGTTATCACTATTGCAAACAAATGCCGGGCACACATTTGGTATGACTCGATTACGGCTGACGCCATTAAGGGTTTTTTTTAGCACCGATTCATACTAACCGTTCAGTCTATACGCATATGTAGTAATTGCGCTAATTTGTTAGTAATGAGTAAGGTTAAATTTAGAGGAAATGTACCCAAACTTGTGTAGGTTGAGAGGAAAACTATTTAAGAAAAGCCATGCTCAGTACATCCAGCCGCTATTCGAATACCGATATCCCTGTCACCAAAAATCTAATGTATTGTGAGGGCCACGACATCATTATGATTACTATTATTATGTGATTTATTTGATATCTTGAGACTTCGTCTTATTTCCTCGTTTGAGGTCATACATTAATTATATTCTTCGTCTTGCTGGTCCCTTTCTCTCTTCCTCTTTAGTTTCTAGTTCTATGACATCGCCCAATGAGCCGTTACTTTTCATAATGTGACCCACCAAGTTGAACTTTCTTCGTAAAATCACCTGCATTTTTATTTTTATTTTCTATTTTCTTGGCACCGCGTCTTACTACCCCTTAGGGTTATACGCTTATATACTAATATGTACTAATTACTCTAATGCAGCGGTTTCAAACCCTGGGGTACGCGTACCATAGGGGGTACGCGAGCAGCTCTCAAAGGAAAATTGGTAAAATAACCGGGGATTTGAAGTAAAACCCTAATTGTTGGCAATTACCGCCATCTGGTTATTTCCACTCCTCTTTTTCCTGTATTTTCTCTTGGCTGGAGACCAATTTCTGAAAATGTTCATCCCTCTACCTGACACCTTCTACATTAGCAGTTTATTATGTCTTTCTCAACAACATATCTCTGTGAGAGTGGATTTTCATTCATAGTGTACCTAAAAAATAAGTACCACAATATTCTAAATTTGGAGCCGGACCTCCGCTTGAAAGTTTCATCTGGACAATCAGACAACAAAAATTGTGCCAAGCAATGCAGCCACACCCCTCCCATTGAAAAAATTAGGGATTCATAATATATTAGCTCCAGAATTACAATTAAAGATTTTGATTTGAAAATATTGTACTTATGTTTACTTTTTTATTAATTTTGAACAAATTTGTCAAGAAAATGTATACAACTTTTTACAGTAATTTTTTTTTTTAACGTCTCATAACGATTCTCAATAAGAGAAAATGTTAAACTCATAACAATGGGACTCTCTACAACTAGCTTTGTCACATTTGAAATATTTTGATTACAGATTTTTCTTCCCACTAGATAATATAGATCAATAATTTACCAAGTGGTCATTCTTTTAAAGCTTGTCATTAGGATTATTCTTTATCTTGGGGGTTTAAGAGATATGCATGTATGTATGTATGTATGTATGTATGTATGTATGTTTGTATGTATGTATGTATGTATGTATGTGTATGTATGTATGTATGTATGTATGTATGTATGTATGTATGTATGTATGTATGTATGTATGTATGTATGTATGTATGTATGTATGTATGTATGTATGTATGTTGTTTTTTTTTCTCTTGAGGAGGAAAAATCTTTCAAAGACACCGCTCATTTGAAAGTGTGATGGTCGGTAGTGTGGGATTTCCACCCACTAAAAAACCTCCTCTGCTCTTTCCCCGCACATAATTGCAGGGAAAACTGGGTCGGAACCGCGTTAGCATTACTTCAACCCAGTCCATGTTGCGTCATACGACGTCCGCTCCTGTCTCACTGGTCTCTCTCTGAGATCTTTTCTTTAAGGAGGCGCTGCGCGTACGCAGCGATTTCCTTCCAATTTTCTTCCCGCTCTAGCATATGGATCACTAGGCTCGCAGGATCGAGTGTTTTGCCTATGTTTGTTTCGGTTTTAGCTCTGCAGTTCTTCCAGCGCTCGCACTCAAAAAACGTGTGCTCGGCGTCATCGATTTTGTCCGGGCAGTACTTGCACCTCGGGGTGTGGTGTAAGCCCATTTTATGTAGATATGCATTAAACGAGCCATGTCCCGTCAGCAGTTGGGTTAGGAAGAAGTCTGTTTCGCCATGGTTTCGAGTGATCCAATCTCTGATGTTCGGGATCAGGCGAGCTGTCCATCTGCCCTTGTTGCAGGCCTTTCATCTATCTTCCCATTCCTTCTGCGTTTCCGCCTTCACTCTTGTTCTGGCCTCGGTCGTGTTGACACCTCTAGTTTTGAAGTCATAGAGTTTTACTCTCTCCGATGCCAGTAGGTCGATAGTTGGTGCTCCCGCTATAACCAGTACAGCTGCTTCGGAGACCGTGCGGTAGGCACAGGTCACCCTGAGGGCCCCTCGGCGTTGTACTGCCGCTATCTTTCGCCGATAGGTCTTCTGCTTCAGGATATCTGCCCATATTTCCGCTCCGTAGAGCAGGATTGAGTGGAGTACTTCCAAAAGAACTCTTCTCTTTTTAGATCGTGTGCCCATTGTGTTGGCCATGATTCTCGATAGGCTGGATACCGTTTTACTGGGTTTTACTGAGTTTACGAATATCCTGTATAAGTAGCTAGCTAGGACGGGTAGTAGGACCCTGACCCCGGAAGGACGGAAAAAAATATGAGTAAATATACAGGCTATAAAGTAAACGTCTGTCAGAATCAGCTTGGTGGATATTGATATGGTCACAGGTTTACGATAATGATCCAATACGAAAGTTTTGTCATTTGTCTATTTATTGGAGAAACTTTCACATTAGAGCGTGTGTTGACTCTTGCCTCACAGGGGTCTCAACTTGACGCCAAACTGTATAATACTTCCCCCACCTGTGTTGAAACAGGTTATTTCTCTCTCCCTCCCGAGATAGTATGGCAGTTTAATATTTGAAATGCAATTTGTCACCAAGGATGTTTGAAATATTTTCAGGGATTTTCTGGTTGGATCAATCGCAGTTGTTAATTCAAGCCTGATTTTATAAAAACTATGAACTTATCATCTTAAATACGACCATCAATGAATGAGTATCGAGAAAACTAGCCTATTTGATTATACATGCATGTGTATACGACAATATTTATTTGTCTGTGTGTTTGTATGTATATACAATGTGTATCCATGTGTGTATGTGTGATATTTATATTTGTACATATATCAATCAATGTGTGTATGGACTTACACATTTTTTTTTTTTTTTTTTTTTTTTTCCTTGTCGACCCTCTCTTATGCTAACACTATTAATAAGTGTCACCAGTTCGAGAGAGGCTTGATTTGATTTTGAGTGCCGAAATAATTGCTTATCTCTTTTCTCATCTTTGTATTGTGTTACCTCTGTTACATGACTGTTTGTTTGCGTGTCTGTTCAAATTTACATTTGTAAATCTCCATTGTGTTTGTGTTAGTCCTCGTCCTTACCTGCTGCTTTCTTGCGGTCATTGAGAGGCCGCAAGGGCTTGCAGGTATTGACGAGTCTTTCTTCGTGTTTTGTTGGGTCCTTATGAGGTGGATGGTGAATTAATGGAGTATGAACCTGTAAGTAGGAAACTTGTATTATCTTGTGGAATGAGATGTTTGGATGATAATGAATGTCGAACCTGTAAAAGAAAATGACATTAGTGCGGGTGTGGGGGATTAAGGGTTGAATTTGGGATAGGTTTCCTTATTTTGTTCTTGGTCTTTTATACATGGTTTTCTCTTGGAGGTTGTATGACCCAAGTACTCTGATGACGGGATTTTCACTTTCCTGACATTTTTTGTAAAATCTTTCATTGATGACTTGGATTTCTTCACTTATGGTGTTGATCTTGCACATAGTGTGCACCATATCGGTTGACGACCTCCTCCCAATGCCGAGGATGGTTTTCAAAATTTTATTTTGTGTAGTTTGAAGTAATTTGATGTGCCCTTTCGCTGCAGACCCCAAACCTGGCAACCATAGAGGATGGCTGAGCGGATCAGGGATTTGTACAACTGTACTTTTATTTTTCTTGATAGTTGATTCGATTTGAGTAATGGATATATTGAAACTAGTTTTCCAATGGCTGCATTCTTAGCTTTTATGATGTGAACACTGAAGGTGAGCTGCCTGTCCAAAGTTACCCCAAGGTACTTTACAGTTTTTTCGTTTGGTATGATTGAGCCAAATAGTTGGGTTTCGGTGTCAGTACTGGGTCGTCTCCTAGTGAAAATGATTTTCGCGCTTTTATGGGTGTTCACTTTAATCCTCCATTTGGTGAACCATTTCTCTAGGTTGAGGAGGTACCTTTGAATTTTGTTTTCTGCTCTCGTGATATTCCTGTCGGAAGCGTATATAACCATGTCGTCTGCGTACATTAACAGTTCGCATCCCGGATCTACCGGTGCGTCGCTGGTGTAAAGGTTGTATAATAAGGGTGAGAGGACCGCTCCCTGAGGGACCCCTGAGAATATGTCTTTGTTTTGTGATGTACAACCTTCCATCTTCACTTGGAACCGTCTCTTATTCAGATAGCTTTTTATTAGATGTACTAGTGCGGCTGGGATTTCTGCATCGATCAGTTTTCTTAATATTCCGGCATGCCATGCCTTATCAAAGGCTTTTTCCATGTCCAGGAATATGGCCACTGTATGTCTCCGGTCGTTAAATCCCTCTGTTATGTACTCTGCCAGTCTTACTAGAGCGTGTGTAGTACTACGTTTATTCTGGAACCCGAATTGTATTTTAGGAATCACTTGTTTTTCATTTAATATTGCAAGCAGTCTGGATAACATAAGTCTCTCAAAAAGTTTATTCATGGTATTTAGTAAGGTAATTGGCCTCCGGTTTTGCGGAAAAATTGGATCTTTTCCAGGTTTTGATAAGGTTATTACGTTGCCGGTTTTCCACTCCTGTGGGTAGTGGTGTTTGCGTATTATTTGGTTGTATAATTCTGTTAGGTGAACTATTGCTTTGAATGGAAGTTTCGCTATGGTTTCATTACTGATGCCGTCAGGGCCTGGTGATTTGTTCTTGGGTAGTGTGGTTATTACTTCTTGTGTCTCTCTCGGAGTAATATATTGGATACCGTCTGTCACTGGTCTTGAAAAGTAGTCTCTTAAATATTGTTTGTTTGATCTGGTGAATTCTTCATCTTCCGGTTCCAGGTTCGGAGTGAATTGAGTTTCTAGGGTTTCTGCTATGGCATCAGTCTTGTCTTGTGCCTCGTAACACAGGCCGTTTTCTCCATGAATTACCCCTGTACGTTGTTGTTTCCTTTTCCCTGTTAAGTTTTTGGTTAGCCTCCAAAGGACTTTAGGGTCCTCTCCGGCCTCAGTTACAGCTTTGTTCCAGTTTTCTTTTCCAATTCTCAATTTTGTGCCTAACCTCCCTTGTTATTATGTTAAGCCTATGTTTGTCTGTAGGGTCTCTGTGCCTTTGCCATTGTTTCCTTAATTGATTTTTTTCTTTGATTGCTCGTTCTATCTCCGGATTTATTGCGTTAGATGTTGGATTTGGAGGGTTCTTTCTTTTAGTTGTTCTTGTGGCTAGTTTTATTCCTTCTTTGATCGTGTTTGTAAGAAGTTCTACTGCTGTGTCAATATCTTGTATGGTCATTATGTTTGGCTTTCCCGGTATTGATTGCTCTATGTGGTTACCGAAAACCTCCCAGTCGGTTTCCCTCTTTATTTTCCACCTGTTGTTGCGGTTTGTCTTATAGTCCATTATCAAGGTGCAGTACACAGGCACATGGTCAGAGTCCAAATGATTTAATGTTTGTAGCTCGTCTATGGGTAGGTCAGTGTCTGTAAGAATTAAGTCTATTACGTCCGGTTTGTTTGAGTTATAAGGATATATTGTTGGGGTTGTTGGCGCAGTCGCTATGTATCCCTTTCTATTAGCATGAGTTTCCAGGGTCCTTCCCGCAATGTTGTTTAAGCTTGAATACCAGTCCTGGTTCTTCGCATTTAGGTCGCCAGCCAAGAAAAAGGGGTGAAATAGTTCTGTGATCAGATCAAGGTCTTCGGGTAGGAGTTCTCTATTTGGAGGTCTATACATTGCCCCAATTAGTAACTCGTCATTTCCAATTTTCGCAATAATGGTCGTAGCTTCCAGGTTCCGGAGTCCCTGAAGTTTGACTTCTCTGTACGGAAAGTGTTTCCGTATTGCTATGGCTGTGCCCCCACTCGCTTTGCCTGCTAGTCTGTCTGAGCGGATCACGTAGTAGTTTGTCATTGTAAATCTTGTTGTTGGTTTTAAATGAGTTTCACTGAACAGTGCTAGGTCGATTTCCAGATTGTTTAAAAGATGTACCAATTCAGTTTCCTGTTGTTTTATACCGTTGGCGTTCCAGTGAAGTATCTTCAGTTCTTTGTGATCTGTTACCTGTAGTCGTTCAGTCATCAAATAGGTAAGTCGACATTATTTCTAGTAGTAAACATTTTTTGGCCAGTTTGTCCGTCGCTTGTCTTATCTTGGGAAGTGCGTTAGTTAGTATACCAATAAGGTGTGTGAAATTGGAGTCCTTCATAAACGTGATTATCTCTTTAAGTTCGGTTTGCCTGTTATTTTCTTGAATTTTGTTTCTTTCGTTAGTGGTTCTTGACTGTTGTATTTGTACTCCGTTCCTTTCGGATTCGTTTTCCTTCTTACATAAGAGGCAACTTCACTATATGATCTTTCCAATGGCTTTGAGCTTGTTCTTGGTTCCCGGATGTCTGCTATTGTAACTATTTCTTTCTCTAATGCGTTTGTTGGTACTATTTTGTTAATTCTGTGTTTGGGTACTGCTTGGCATCCTCTGTAGCTTGCGGGGTGGTCCCCTCCACAGTTGACACATTTTGCAGGAGTTGACCTATCTTTCTTGGCACATTCTTCCGTAAGGTGGCTTTTAGCGCACTTGACGCATTTTGGAGGAAGGTTACAATTGATTCTGATATGTCCCCAGCCTTGACATTTGTAGCATTGTGTGGGTTCCTTTCTTGGCTTAAATGATTCTATGGTCACCTTTGTGTAATATAAAACTGTCAAATTGTATACTTGTCTACTTTCCTCTGTATTGGGGAGCGTGGCAATAAAGACTCCGAGGTCTCGTGCTACTCCCTCCCTTCTGGATTGCAGCTGCCTTATGTCCGTGATGTTAAAGCTTAAAGCTTCCAGCTCTTCTTTGACTTGTTCTGGTGGCATGGATGGGGGCAGCCCTTTGATGCAGATCTTGATTCGTTCATTAGTACGTAGTGAAAAAGTGTAGTAATTGCGGTTATTCTTTTGAAGGTATTTTTTAGCACCGTCAAAGTCCTTTGCGTTGTCAAACAGATATTTTAGCCCTTCCCTCGTGTGAATTACCCTCATGAACCCTTCTGAGATGTTTTTTAATGCCCTTGTGTCTGCCATATAGTTGTTTGTATCGGTTATTATTATTGGTGGTGGTTTATTGCGCTTGATACTTTGGGTGGCTTTCTGTTGTTCAGCTCCTTGTTGATGTTCATGTGATCCTTCGTCCATAGGTAATCCCTCGAAGGAATTGCTGGTCTCTATGTTGACTGGTAAACTTGATGAAGTCTTGGTTGTCTTCTTTGGGGTCGTGCCTTCTTCTGGTAGGGCTCTTTGTCGTTTCTTTGTAACAATTTTGAAGTTCTTGTCTGCGGTATTTTCCTTCGAGGAAAATCTACTTTTTAGAAGAGTTGTGAATTCTTCATCGGTGAGGTATTCCTCCATTTCAATCTCCTTGGCCAGTGAGTCGTCTTCCATGTTTAGTGTAGTGTTCGGGTTTGTTGGCCCTATAAGGGGCCGCTTTTTTGTTTGTGTTCCCTATCTAGTATCGGGAATAGGAATGGGCTGCGTGGGCTCTGGGCACCAGGCCCGTCCTATGGGACTGATTTGTTGATGTTATCTCCGATGTTCCTCTGCTTTTCCGTATGTGTCGCCTGGTAGATCGTTGGTCGCTGTAGATTGCTGCTTCTCTCGATCAATATACCATATACCTCGATGATCCCTGTTGGCGCGATCCCTGCATGAGCTCTAAGGGGGCCAAATCGATCCGACGATATCGATATACCGATATACGCTTACACATTTATGTGTGTTTGTGTATATATTTATAAATTATCATTTACAAGTGGTCTGAGAGTTCTAACATTGGCCACTCAGAATAAACACATGATCAATCAAATGGTCTGCTAACATTGGTCAATCACATTTATTAGCTCCTAATTTAAATGAGAGTTATTTAAAATACTTATTTGCTTTAGCGTGAGACCACTTAATGTGCAAATATCACTAGTTATAATCACTTATTTATAATTCTCAATGAGAAACATGCGCTTCATCGGTGGTCGCAAAGAATAAGTGTCGAGCACGTGTAGACTTGAGAGGAAGGAGATCGAACTCCATCCAAGTGTACTGATGGTCTTTTTTGATTAAATTGCTTCCCACAATTCTTCCACACCAACGGGAAAATCTTTCATTTGAGCCATACCAGGTGATGTTGTATGGGTATAAACTGGGCGGGTAATACGAGTTAGTACATGGTGCATAGAGTAAATAATAATTATAATTTTGTAATACATTTGGATTAGCTTCATACTACACTGATATGTGAATAAAGTAAATAACTAGGTCTGAGGGAATGTGAATCAATTTCCCTTTAATTTGTTTATTTGCAACTATCTCTGAATAAGAAGAAAAAGGTTCCTTCTAGTGTGGTGGTACTGGGGATAGTTGCATCAACAACCTCTGACTAAGAATAAATAGGTTCCTTCTAGTGAGGTGGTACTGGGACAGTTACCTCAACAACCTCTGACTAATAAGAAGGAGGTTCCTTCTAGTCGTACTGGGGATAGTTGCATCAAAAACCTCTGACTAAGAATAAATAGGTTTCTTCTAGTGGTACTGGGACAGTTACCTCAACAACCTCTGATTAATAAGAAAGAGGTTCCTTCTAGTGGTACTGGGATAGTTGCATCAACAACCTCTGTCTATGAATAAATAGATTCCTTCTAGTGAGATGGTACTGGGACAGTTACCTCAACAACCTCTGACTAAGAAGAAAGAGGTTCCTTATAGTGGTACTGGGACAGTTTCCTCAACAACCTCTGACTAAGAAGAAAGAGATTCCTTCTAGTGGTACTGGGATAGTTGCATCAACAACCTCTGTCTATGAATAAATAGATTCCTTCTAGTGAGATGGTACTGGGACAGTTACCTTAACAACATCTGACTAAGAAGAAAGAGGTTCCTTCTAGTGGTACTGGGACAGTTTCCTCAACAACCTCTGACTAAGAAGAAAGAGATTCCTTCTAGTGGTACTGGGATAGTTGCATCAACAACCTCTGTCTATGAATAAATAGATTCCTTCTAGTGAGGTGGTACTGGGACAGTTACCTCAACAACCTCTGACTAAGAAGAAAGAGGTTCCTTCTAGTGGTACTGGAACAGTTACCTCAACAACCTCTGACTAGGAATAAATAGGTTCCTTCTAGTGAGGTGGTACTGGGACAGTTACCTTAACAACCTCTGACTAAGAAGAAAGAGGTTCCTTCTAGTGGTACTGGGAAAGTTGCATCAACAACCTCTGTCTATGAATAAATAGATTCCTTCTAGTGAGATGGTACTGGGACAGTTACCTCAACATCCTCTGACTAAGAAGAAAGAGGTTTTTTCTAGTGGTACTGGGACAGTTACCTCAACAACCTCTGACTAAGAATAAATAGGTTCCTTATAGTGAGGTGGTATTGGGACAGTTTCCTCAACAACCTCTGACTAAGAAGAAAGAGATTCCTTCTAGTGGTACTGGGATAGTTGCATCAACAACCTCTGTCTATGAATAAATAGATTCCTTCTAGTGAGGTGGTACTGGGACAGTTACCTCAACAACCTCTGACTAAGAAGAAAGAGGTTCCTTCTAGTGGTACTGGGACAGTTTCCTCAACAACCTCTGACTATGAAGAAAGAGAGTTCCTTCTAGTGGTACTGGGATAGTTGCATCAACAACCTCTGTCTAAGAATAAATAGATTTCTTCTAGTGAGGTGGTACTGGGACAGTTACCTCAACAACCTCTCACTAAGAAGAAAGAGGTTCCTTCTAGTGGTACTGGGAAAGTTACCTCAACAACCTCTGACTAAAAAGGGAAAAGGTTCCTTCTAGTGAGTGGTACTGGATAGTTACCGCAACAACCTCTGACTAAGAAGAAAGAGGTTCCTTCAGTAGTGGTACTTGGACAGTTACCTCAACAACCTCTGACTAAGAAGAAAGAGGTTTCTTCTAGTGGTACTTGGATAGTTACTTCAACAACCTCTGCTAAGAATAAATAGGTTCCTTCTAGTGGTACTGGGACAGTTACCTCAACAACCTCTGACTAAGAATAAATAGTTTTCTTCTAGTGGTACGGGGACAGTTACCTCAACAACCTCTGACTAAGAATAAAAGTTCCTTCTAGTGAGGTGGTACTGGGACAGTTACCTCAACAACCTCTGACTAAGAAGAAAGAGGTTCCTTCTAGTGGTACTGGAACAGTTACCTCAACAACCTCTGACTAAGAAGAAAGAGGTTCCTTCTAGTGGTATTGGGACAGTTACCTCAACAACCTCTGACTAAGAAGAAAGGGTTCCTTCTATTGGTACTTGGATATTTTGCATCAACAACCTCTGATTAAGAATAAATAGTTTCCTTCTAGTGAGGTGGTACTGGGACAGTTACCTCAACAACCTCTGACTAAGAATAAATAGTTTCCTTCTAGTGAGGTGGTATTGAGACAGTTTCCTCAACAAGCTCTGACTAAGAAGAAAGAGGTTCCTTCTATTGGTACTGGGATAGTTGCATCAACAACCTCTGTCTATGAATAAATAGATTCTTCTAGTAAGGTACTTGGACAGTTACCTCAACAAGCCTCTGACTAAGAAGAAAGAGGTTTCTATCTAGTGTACTTGGAAGAGTTACTTCAACATACCTCTGGCTAAGAAAAAAGGTTCCTTCAGTGGTACGGGAACAGTTTACTAAACAACCTCTGACTCAAGAAAAATGAGGTTTCTTCTAGTGGTACTGGGACAGTTACCTCAACAACCTCTGACTAAGAAGAAAAAGTTTCCTCTAGTAGAGGTGGTACTAGGGACAGTTACCTCAACAACCTCTGACTAAAGAAGAAAAGAGGTTCCTTCTAGTGGTACTGGAACAGTTACCTCAACAACCTCTGACTAAGAAGAAAGAGGTTCCTTCTAGTGGTATTGGGACAGTTACCTCAACAACCTCTGACTAAGAAAAATGGTTTCCTTCTATTGGTAACTGGGATAGTTTGCATCAACAACCTCTGATTAAAATAAATAGTTTTCCTTCTATGAGTGGTACTGGGACAGTTACCTCAACAACCTCTGACTAAGAATAAATAGTTTCCTTCTAGTGAGGTGGTTATTGAGACAGTTTCCTCAACAAGCCTCTGACAAAGAAGAAAGAGTTTCCTTCTATTGGTACTGGGATAGTTTGCATCAACAACCTCTGTCTATGAATAAATAGAATTCCTTAGTGAAGTGGTACTGGACAGTTACCTCAACAACCTCTGACTAAGAAGAAAGAGGTTCTTCCTCTATAGTGGTACTGGACAGTTACCTCAACAACCTCTGACTAAGAAGAAAGAGGTTCTTTCTAGTGGTACTGGGACAGTTACCTCAAACAACCTCTGACTAAGAAGAAAGAGGTTCCTTCTAGTGGTACTGGGAAGTTATCTAACAACCTCTGACTAAGAAGAAAAGGTTCCTTCTAGTGGTACTGGATAGTTACCTCAACAACCTCTGACTAAGAAGAAAAAGGTTCCTTCTATAGTGGTCTGGGACAGTTACCTCAACAACCTCTGACTAAAAAGTAGTTACGTACTCAAAACTGACAAGAAAAGGTTTCTTCTAGTGGTACTGGGATAGTTACCTCAACAACCTCTGACTAAAATAAATAGGTTCCTTCTAGTGGTACTGGGACAGTTACCTCAACAACCTCTGACTAAGAATAAATAATTTCTTCTAGGTGTACTGGGACAGTTACCTCAACAACATCTGACTAAGAATAAATAGGTTCCTTCTAGTGAGGTGGTACTGGGACAGTTACCTCAACAACCTCTGACAAAGAAGAAAGAGGTTCCTTCTATTGGTACTGGGATAGTTGCATCAACAACCTCTGTCTATGAATAAATATATTCCTTCTAGAGAGGTGGTACTGGGACAGTTACCTCAACAACCTCTGACTAAGAAGAAAGAGGTTCCTTCTATTGGTACTGGATAGTTGCATCAACAACCTCTGTCTAAGAATAAATAGGTTCCTTCTAGTGAGTGGTACTGGGACAGTTACCTCAACAACCTCTGACTATGAAGAAAGAGATTCCTTCTAGTGTACTGGACAGTTACCTCAACAACCTCTGACTAAGAAGAAAGAGGTTCCTTCTATTGGTACTGGGACAGTTACCTCAACAACCTCTATCTAAGAATAAATAGATTCCTTCCAGGGCTGTACGTATTTTAACTACGTTAATCATCTGAGAATCAAAATGTATAATTAGAGTTAATGTTCTCATATCGACATGTATAGGCAAATCCCCCTTAGTACAACTGGCCAGTATTTGAACCCCTCCTTTCTATATTCAGATTATGAGAGTACATTTTTGTCCACATGCCCACCAATTTGGGTTGTTCCTTAATATCTGTTGGATAAATGTAATGCATAACCAAATGTTATAGTCTAAGAGCTCTACCTGAAAATCGAAAGCCATTATAAAGAAACACCGACTATTCTAATAACTCATCTAACCAACCACCATGAATGGAGTAAAAACACAGAAATGACAACCGCTACCCATTATTACTCCCTTAACCACCCTCCATGTGATAAAACTTAAAACAAACAAGAAGGGAAGGTATAAAGTTTGATGGAGATCCCCACGGCTCCCAGACAAGACACTGGCATCTTTATGTTGCGGCCATCTTTGTCTTGTTGCGGCCTCACGACAAGATGGAGCACGCGACGGTTGTAAACCCAACTTTTATTTGCTTATCCAGGTGTATGTTTAGTAATGTATGAAGACACAGGCTTCATGTACTCTCTACCGAGGACAGATAGAGACAGAAGACACAGTTTTGGGACTGAGGGATGAAGAAGAAAAAAGCCGACAGCCATCACGAAAAAATGTTGCATGTCAAATTTCTTATTTTTACCGCCTCCACTCCCCATTTCCACTCTTTCCCCATTCTGCGTCTTCTTGTTTCTTATTCCATTTCAGGCGCGTTAAAAGAAAAGAGAAGTGTGTTAAAGTTAACGAGTTACATGCATATTTTAGTAAATACAATTTTTTGAAGGGCGTGGTTGCAATAAACATGAACTGTCATTCAAAACGAATTATCCCCACAAGGAGATCAAACGCTTTAACGCAGCCCCGTTACGCCGTGCAGAATATGGACGACACGATAGTTATCTTCCAACGAGGAACTGACCCCTGAGGTTAAAACAATTACTCCGAACTGGTTTTATTTCACTTACCTGGTCATAAAAATGATGACACGAAGAGGGAGTGAAATATTACCTTTCAGGCTTACACTTGCAAACGCTGAAATTGATTGCGGTGATTCGTTCTACCTTTGGGCTCTATGTGAGTCGATAGGTCACTTGAAGGGTAAACGAGTTAGCTCAACATTTTGCCACACAATTTATATTTTGTAAATAATATTTGATACTTTCAGATGAGAAAAATCTTACAGTCCTCATTCTTTATAAATATCACTAACATATAATAACAGAAACTCAACTACAACCCACACCCCAATTTTGTGGATATTCTGTTATTAGCTTTCTTCTTTTAAATCCATGAAATACTAACTGGTAGAATAGTATTACCCGATCTCAACCGGCTCGCTATCCTAGTTCTTTCTTTACTGGGTAAGCTAAATACTTCAAGAGCTGAAGTAGCGTAAATTCAAATTTGATTAAAACAACGAAAAATCAATCAGAACTAAAAATGAGAAAACAACAGTTTAAAGAAAGGAAAGAATCACAAAATAAAATTATATTATACCCGATTTCTTTCTCAGGAGTATAATATGAAAATTTAATCATTTAGTTTAAATCTCTAGATATTTTTAAATAAAAATCCAAACTTTTTTAAATCCAGCCTTTTGATCTTTCACCGACAAGTCTTTTCATTCTTTCAGAAAAGTAATTAATGTTTTTCTTTATTTTTTATGTTGGCAGTAGCTCAACCTAATTCAACTCAACATCGTCGTGTATTTTAGTTCAATTATAATACATACGATATGATCTATCATTCAAGTTCCATATTTGTTTCAGTTTTTTTTAAAGCATTTGCTGCTACCGTCATTGTCTGATTGAATAGTTTAACTAAATATGTTTGCTCACATTTAGGAGTTTGAACAATTATATATGATAGCTACAGAAACTGATATAAAATTATGATTTGACTCAGAGTGTAATTATATCCTATATATTTTAAGAAATTAGGGGAGCAAAATCTGTTAACTTTCTTTTTCATAATCGTAAACTATCTACTAATATTTCACGACTAACAGTTACTATATGTTTAAAGAATCAAATATATAGATTAACAACTATATTTTAAGTATTACACGTAACTATAGAAGTTTTTGGTCAAAACTTTTAACCAATAAGTGAATATACGTATTGAGAAAAGACAATGATCTACTGTACATTTTTGAAATATTTTATTTTTAAATTACGATTATTCTATCTGTTCATTTAATTAGTTTATGATGAGCTGATATAATTATTATTTGGATAAAGTTTTGAAACAAGTAAAATGGTTTAGGGCTTAAATTCCTACATGATATACATATTTTAAATACATTATATACTTCTTTGTGTCCTACCCTCTACATGAAATATCTTTATTTTAATAATTTATGTTTGTCAAGAAAATTCATTCTTTGTGTGTGCGTCTTAATCAATATCCGTGATATCCATACAGAAATTTATTTATTCTGATTGCATCTCACAACCCGTAAGGGCTATACTAATTACGCTAATGGGGTAGGAATGAGTGATGTGGGGTAGGAATGAGGGATGTACCCGCATTGGCGAAGCTGGAGAATAAAAAATTTTATTGTTAATTTAGTTAAAATAATCTTTATTTTTGCAGGTATATCTTAATTCCTTCATTTGATCAGAGAACTTGCCGATCGTCTCGAGATGTGACTTATTCTGTTGTTCTTCTTATTTTTAGGAATACATGGTAAGCAATTACAAACACGAGCGAAGTGGTATCGAAAAAAAAAAAGACTGTTAATGTGATTACATCCGTGTTTTAAATTTGTAACAATTCTAATACATTACTAACCTTTAATGTATAGAACTACTTTGTTAGTTTTCTTAACAACGAGGCGTTTGGAAATATATTATTATTATTATTATTATTATTATTATTAGCACCGCGTCTTACTACCCGTTTGGGTTCTACGTAATTACGCTAATGTGTAATGGTAGGGTGATTGTGAGATGAAATGGAGGACCTACAACATAACGTGGGATCCGAACCACGGTGGAGGCCTGGCATTCCCCACATTCACAAGTTGTGATTAATACACGTCTTGTCAGAGGTTTGGCAATCAGATAAATCTGTGCCGGGACCGAGGATTGAACCCCAGATTCTCAGCACTAAAGTTCGGCATCTTACCCCTGGACCGCCAGGTCACCGTTTTATATATATATATATATATATACATTAACCAATTATAAATGTTCTTGGCAACGAGTGTTTTGGAATAGAAATAGAGATTTCACTAAAATAATAAAAATTCAATATTTTCCGTCCGTTTCTCTACCACCGCTGTACCGCTTGGACGTACGGCAACTTTGTCCATATTTATATAAAAAAATATTATAAAATAGATGTGTTTTTTTCAGCAAATATTCTGTCTTAGATCATGCGATCAATAACTGTATTCCCCTATTGATGTAGTATTCATTGTTATTTCTCGCTATCTTAAAGGTAGATGAAGTATTGTGATAGTCCAAAAATCAAACTCGATATTTTGATGAATCTCGACGTTACATGACCCCCCCGAATCCGAAATAAGGTTTTTTGAATTTCATCCGTCTGTATGCCTGTCTGTACCTCAGACTAAAGCCTAAAATATTTTACCGATCGGGCTAAAACTTGGTATCTATGATTTTCATAAGGTTGCCCCGAGGGGTTTTTGAAATTGGATAGCTACCTTAAATTAAAGGTAGTTTACATAAGAGCAAAAAGAGTAAAAGTCGATTTTCTCAAAATCGGCTCTAACGATTTTGATTAAATATCATTTCAAAACATTTATAAATATTACAAACAAATTGGCTATTCTCAATATTTTGGCAAAATGAATTTAAGGGCTTCGGTCAAATGTGTAAATTCTCATTTAAAAAAATCATATATCCGAAACTATTTGAGATATGAAATTACTTATAATCGCAAATAATATAGATATATTTAAAATACAAATATTTTATTCAAAATATATTTTTATAAAACCAAAATCTTTCAAGTCATATGCAAATAGATATATATTTTAACTTTTCAAACACTTTAAGTAAGGTATAGCGACCCTAAAAAAAAAATCTAGCCCGAAATGTTGATGGATGTTGACGTCTCATGACCCCCCGAAACCTAAAAAGTGGTATTTGCAATGCCATCTGTTTGTGAGTTTTTTTAACCCCAAAATTAAGAGTAGTTGAATAAAAAGCGAAAATTGAAAAAAATTGATTTTGATTAAAATTCGTATCTAGGCGATTATTAGGCCCTACTATTATAAATAAACTGGCTATTTTCATTTTCCCATAAAAATTACTTTCAGGGTACTTTACAGGAGTGGATATTTCCGTATTTTCGCAACTATTTAAGATACTAAATAACTTATCACTTCAACATTGTAGTACAATTAAAAATAAAAAAACTTTTATTTGAAGTATATTTTTATAAAACCAACAGTTTTAGATATTCGCAAATATATTAATACAATTTTGTGAGCTTTAGTCGTAAAGAGATACTACTTAAGTTTTAACGAAATAGCTATCCAATGCCATGGAGTAATTAAATATAAGTAATTCTCTCAAAAAGTTTGTTATTTTTCCTTAAACCTCTTAGGAGAAATGTCTGTACAACAATGATCTATCTCCATTTTAGACTCAATAGTCAATATTTACATTTTTTGTTGGTCAAAATTTATAAATGATGAATCTAATAGCAATGTGATGACATGAATATGTGCAACACCTAATAAAATGTCAAAAAATTTTACCGGAAAACTAAATTTTAATGCGAGGTGTTGACCCTTGTGGACCCAATATCGATATTTTTTATTGGTCCAAACATACAAATGAGAACATTAATTCTTTAAAAAATAAAATTGTAAAATTTAAAACTGGGACTAATAAAATGTTTTACATAATTATAGTGCAATTTATTCTTGGGTTTGCTGGTGTATATTATTTTGATAAATTATGGGTTTTGAGTAATCTCTCCATTTTCAAACATTAGAGCGAAAAGTCCGTGCGGAGCTCTGTACCATTTATTTTATTTCTGTTATACTTTATCACCAAATAAACTGCGATCCAAATAATAAGAATTACAGAATACTTTTCAATCTTGAATTAAAAGACAAACTCTATTTTGTGTTGGTTGTTTTGTACTCACATCGGTAGGAAAGTCGTGTTTCTTTAACAAAATAATAAAGTTTACATATTCTTTAATATTTGAAATTTCTAATTTAAGGTAGGTGAAACAGGGGCGATAGAAATTTTCAAAATGTTTGTAATACCTCTTTCTATGGTGGAAGATTTAAATATGACAGTCAGGTAGGTATATGAACCATCAAAAACACCATGATAAAAAACCCAAAAATGACAAGAAAATGTCCCCCACATTTATTTACTAAACTAAAAGAATAAAACACTTCTCGTCTTTTAGAAATTTCAAACCTTAGTCTACATACATGTAGAAGGACAGCCCAAAACAGCCATAAGAGTTTGAACCTTTATAATTTCAGTGAGATGGGATTTGGGGACGGGGAAGTAGGGAGGGGAAATTTACCAAACTTAACTTAACAATACTTTTTGGCGTGATTTAAAATTGTAATTTGTTAGAAAATTGTGGATGGACTACCTTAAAGAACTAGAAAAAGGATAAAGTTTTAATTTTGTAATTAAGATTTTTTTTAAACTAATGTATCCAAGAAAGTTTAGGATCAAAATCTCACAAACTCTTAGAAAAAACAACTTTTATTCCTAGTAAATAAATGAAATTTTGCAGTTAATTGCTCTTTTAATAGTATATCATTTCATTTATGATCTTTGTTAAATTGTGATGCTCTTTTTTATGGAATGTTTATGTAACAATGTACACAATTTATTTTCACAAATATTATGAGCGTTCTTAGGCGAATATTGCGTTTTATATTAATTGCGTTTGTTTTGGCACACAATTTATGAATTCAGAAATGTTTCGTTTCAAATATTGCTTTTAAAATTCTGTTAATATATTTGGTTTGTGATTGACATGGTTATATTGATATTTCACAGGAAGAAACTATATCAAAATAGTGCAGCCATATGTTAAACATTTTCATTCTATTAAATTTAGATATCTGTTTGTCTTCATGAAATATTCGAACACTTCCAAATATCCTAGAAATCTAAAATTTTGCATGCCAGTAGGTCTTAAGATAATGCTATATATAAAAGTTCAAAAAAGTAAAATTGAATATGGTGGTTTCAAAATAGTGGATTTTCATCATGCCAGAAACGTTTAAAATTAATTATTAATATTCTAAACTGTAAACTTGTACATTATTATGTAACTTTAATTCGTTTTAATTCTTTAACAGCCAATTGTTTATTCTGTGTTGTTCTTATTTCTATTTCCACTAACACCAATAATCGGGAATACAAAATATTTTGTATATACATAATATAATATATATTTTTTTAAATCAGCTTTCAACACATTTTTAGGTTATATTTCTATTTTGACATTGTGTTTTCGTCAACATACTTTTATAGTTTTGTAAAATAATTTAAACCAATAAAGGATTAACATTCAAAGGGAGTTTAAGAATGGTTTTCTTTTCCCTGTGTTTAATATTATTTAATAAAAAAGAATTAAGTTATTTTATAGAATCTCTGTTCAAAAGACGTGTACACTATCTATTAATAAATATAGAAATCATACATACTAAATCGCTTTACATAATATAAATAAAATTCTTGCATTATCTGTCAGTCCTTCCAGGGATATTTATCTAATTTTCCGATACCCTGGAGAGTTGAAATTTGATACGGACGCTTTGGAACATGCCATCTTTATGATAAAAATCCAAAATTTGAAAAAATAAAACCCGATAACCCATTACAGCCTGTTGAAAAATCTAAACATAAAAACAACAGGTATCAGAATTCACACGAAATTTGAAATTGTGCAAATCTGAGAGAGGCCTAGCCCCTAGTAATATAGTGTGTATTATATACACAGTAATATATAATTTGATAGCCCCGTATTTGAAATAATTAAGAGAAAATGGCGTGACCTATTTTTGAAAAGACCACTCATTTTAAAGTTTAGTTTTCCAAAATGTCAGTGAAAATATTAGCTTTCAATGAAAACCCTAGCAAGTTCACAGCTTTTCGGTTGCGTGTGCGGTTGATCGTCTGTAAAATTATTATTAATTTACATTAACATGGAAATCTCGATTATGTATGATTGTATATTGGTTGATGAAATATTTATCTTTGATTAAAAATAATATCTTCTGAAAATTGAAAAGTGATACCTGGACAAGGGAATCGAAACCGGGTTAAATTCCCGTGCCCAGGTATCACTTTTCAATTTTTTAAATTTGATATCTAGCTGGAGTAATCCTCACTAAAAGAATACATAATAGCTTTATTTGATTCTTAAAAATAATAGCTCAATATTTCTACCCTAAGTGGTACGGTGAAAAGTTTGAAAAATTACGGAAGAAATGTGTATTTTTTTACATTTTTGTTTTTTAGTCTTTTGTTTAGTCTTTATTTCCCTGTGATATTTATCTGATTTCTTCCACCCTCAAACATTTATTGGAGCTAGAATGGTCATAGAGCTGCGAGAGGGGTCGTTTTAAAATTCTCATCGTGGTGTGAATAGGAAAAATAAACGCGTTTATTATAATTACACTCCAAAAGCTCAAATATATATATATAATAGTCTATGACAAGTAATTATTTAACTATAAATTCGAGTTAAGCCACATTCTAAAGAGCTATTTTGAGTCAAGTGTTTATAATATATTTTAGCACTATAATTTACAGTCATCACTACAACGATCCATTAGTACTATCATAATCAAACAAACTACTCATATTCTGAAGAAGTACTCGTTTCAACAACACGACACACCTTTTTATGATAAGAAGCCCACTTTAGACCACCAACATTGATTGAAAGTCACTAAAACTTAGAATTTTAGAAAAATGTCTTATTTGATTTATAAAACTCATCCAACAATACTTCCCAAAGGCTCACTATAGTTCTAAAGATTCTCTTTTCACTATTAATTAAACTAACGAAGAATATAGATAGATTTCAATACTATTTTCTCCGCCACTGTGTCAACATGTATAATATGATTTTGGTAGGAAGATTAGTAGAAGTTGGTTATTAAAATTATTAAAACAATTTTAATATTTCATACATCAAATCATGTTTTATAAAGTTGTCACTTTTGATAGATGTTATCAATACTTATAGAATGACAATAATAATATAGTAAAATATAATAAATTTGACTGCAATGAAATATGTTTATATTTTCTCAACTGTTATTATAACCAAAATCAGGGTATATTTCCAGTTTTAAAATAAGGGGTCGACTATAAAAAAAAACTTTAGCTTGCATCTTGCTCACTTAGTCTATTACTTAGTTGCATAATTATAATCTATCTTATATCTGTTTTTAGTTTTGAGAAAAAAAATTGTTTTTATATCCCTTCATAAAGGCCTATATCAACCATGTACTGATAAATTACAAATGTATACCTAGGCTCTGTATCAAATTTGTAGGGAGCAAACTAGGCTGCTCAATTCCCCAAAAAAGTGCACATAAAAAATAATTACAATATGGAAAAAAAATTTTGGGTGATTCGGGAAAAAAATAAAAATACCCTCTCTGTACGTAGCATCTCTGGATAAACTATTTGAAGACCCAAAATGTTCACTTTATTTTAATTGATTAAAAAATTTAAAAAAATTAATATATTATGAAATAAAATATAACCTACTCTATATTTTTCTTTTTCAAAATAACTATGATTTTCATTATTTTTAAAAAAACAATTTATTTTTTTAATTTTTCAGCCCCCCCCCCTCCATTCCCCCAAATAAAGTAGAAGGAACTTAAAATAAAAATAGGTCTTTATAAAATCAATGAATTTAAATTCCAACAAACATATTTAAATTTATTTACATAGGATATTTTATTTGTACTTTCTAAACCAACATTTTATAGTGAATCGCAAGCTACAAACTATATTAAATCTAGAATAGGTACGACATACTGGCTTCCATCCGTTAATTCAACACCGTAAAAAAAAAGGGGGAAGTTTAAATTTCATCAAAATCTAAACTGGGACCCTTAGCTTATCTCGGGTGTTCTATTAATAAACAATTCAAGATGATGTTTTCCATGTCACGAGGGTACTCGTACAGTATATGGTTTGGTTGGTCACTTCTAGCTTAGAAATGCATTTCTTGCTGATGAACATTTAGATATAGATGATAAGTAGGGAATACGTATATGTGGTTAGGAGAACAAAGGCGTTAATCTCGCCTTGTCTGATTTGACAACGATGGGAAAGTTGGGGTTTGAATCCGGGTCAGATAGTTTGAGTTTTTTTTTTAATAATAATGGGTTTCCCACCTTCCACCAACGAAAAATACAGTTACATTTATATAAATTTTATCTTATTCCCATTCTCAATTGCGTAATAATTATATATATATATGCATCAAGCTAATGGAGTAGATATGAGAAAGTTTTAATTGAAAGGAAATGTACACTCATTTGAGTAGAAAGAGCATGGGAAGACATTAGAGGTAAACCACCTCCAGTAGGTTTTCACCCAGCCGAGATTCTAATCTTGACCTCCCCATCACCAGCAAACTAAACAAGATAGTTCTGACATTTAAACCACGTGCTCATTGACGCTAGTGACGGGTAGTAAGCCACGATAAAAAATAGAAACACAAAAGTAAATTATATTTATACTTAAACAAAAGTTTTACTCAAAGTGTAGATGTTACCTTAGTTAATGGTTAAATATTCCTAATTTGTTTTTCGAGACAATACGCACATGAAATTGGTCGAAGTGTATATAACAGCGTATACTTCGTCGACAAACTGAATATAGGCCTCTGTTATAGGTATGATTATTATTAGTCGGCAATATAAGTTCACGAATATCTTTGGTCCTCAAGTATGGATCTCTCTTATTTCATCCACCTACACACCATCTTTCCGTTCCATTCCCCTATTCCACTAACCTCCGCCGTAACATGAGGCTGGAGAAAGTAATTAAATTTCACTCACCTTTCCCCCTTTCTCTCTCGGGCCGGCGTGTATCACACACTTACCGCAACCTACCCCCCCCCCCCTCCTTCCCTCCTATACCCAACATCTCATATAGCCCGGGAGGAAGCATTGATTTCCCAGGCAATATCAGCCGCGCATCACCTCACTCAGATCAAAGATATTCATACTCACACAACTAATTAAAAATGTTTCGTCCAATTAACTTGGACTTTGCCTCGAGTCAGACAAGTTACCTCTGCACTATGGACTTACATACCCATGTATGGATGATCTAGGTTCGAGGATAGGTGAGACTTTCTCGAAAGCTGGCCATCAACAAGTCTTTACTTAACTCTCCTTGCTAAGCCCGAGGCCAAAGACAAGATCCTCAGCCTGACGGAAGTTTGGCTGCGCTCTTTGAGGCAGGTTGAGTCCATCAACATTGGAGTTCGCTCGTGTCAATGCTCAGTGATTAAAGCACTTCAAAATGTGCAGTCCAAACGACTCACTTTTAACATGTTCGTCACAAAAGGAGCCATTGTAATCGTAATGTTCAGTCTGCGTAGGCTCTTTGTGAGAAAGAACTTTCTAGAAAAACTGCAAAAACACTGACCTTTTCTCGCCCTCCCTACCTTAATAAATACCTTAAACAAATTGATATCTTTAATAATTAGGGGCAGACACCCTTCGGTGGCCACGTGGTCTAACATGCTACTCTCGTAGTAGACTAGACTGTCGATAACCGGGAGATTGTGGTTCGAATCTCGGTCATGTGTACTGAGGGTGTTATTTTTTAAAATTGGTTTTCTAATCTACCTTCACGCAAGTGCATGTACGCTTCATTTCAATAATACCTTACTAATCCATAAGACTACTAGCGTAATTAGTACACAAAGCGTATAGATTGGACGTCAGTAAGACGCGGTGCTTAAAAAACTGATGGATCTCAAAGCTTATACATACGTGGAATAAAATGAAACTAGCCTCCTGGAGAAGAATCAAATAAAGGAGAGAGAGATAATAAAATGGTGCTCCCAGTCGCATATGCATACGTCTTTGTCTCCTGTGCTAACTCTAAATGGTTAGTCAGTGTTTATCAGGAAATAATATATTTTATTATAAATGTTCTACGATTCGGTGATAAAAGTCTGAAATATCTTTAAAAAAACTATATTCTGTAGATTCTATCATGTTCCTGAGCCACACTCTTTGTTCACGTGTTACAGTGGCTCAAGCCCAACAACCTAACCTAATCTAACCTAACTTAGCTTAACTTCACCTATCCTAACACAGATCAACCCATCCTATCCTAACCTAACCTATTATATTTTAATCAAAATGTTTGTCAGTAAAACAAATATAGCTAACTAAATCATCTACATTTACTTAATAAAAATAATACTTATGATAACTTTTACCAAAGCATGTCAGTAAGTGCTATGATTTACTGTTGAGAGCTGGTAAAAGTTCAAGATGTAAGCTTTATAAGATATTTCGAACTTTTACCAACTGATATTATTAATGTTTAGATTTACTGGTAAATTCTAGGATTTACTAGGCTTTGAGTTTTTACATTAACATATAGGCCTATATATAATTTTAGGTATCCCCTTATATGTATTCACGTATCACCGTTTACTATAACTACCTTAGACAATGTGTAAGAAATTTAAATTCACGTCTAATTAATTATTCTATATATTTTATTTATTTTATTAGAGTATTAATTTCAGTTGGTCAAACTGTATGATATTTACTGCTCCTAGTGGGCAAATCTACGAACAAAATTTAATAATACTTTTGATTTCATTGTTTTTTTTCTGTAAACACTACACTCAGTTGAATCAAATTTTTAAATATGAATATAATAATTGTCATACTTCAAGAGAATTTAACACTTACCTTTTTAATATTTATTGCTACGTATTTCCTTTATGAAGTAACTAGACGAAAAAACAACTCTACGAAATATTCTGTTGTTGAAACTGCCTGAAATTCTGCACAGAGGTTACTACTCATAATTTTGGAGATTGAGAATCATTTTTAGCTTCAACCAATAAGGAGAGACGTGGGAGTGAGAGAGAAATATAGTGAACATGTTCAATAGCCCGCCGTGCATTTACTACGTACAACCGAACGGGTAGTAAGACACGGTGCTAATATTATTATACTAGGTATAAGGGGTCGTTCATAAACCAGGTAACACTTTTTTCTTACCTTTTTGCCCCCCCTCCTCCCATATAACACCATGTAGACATTTAGCCTAGCACAACCCCCCCCCCCCCTCCAAACCTGTGTTACGTAACTTTTCTAACCAAGAATGAATGCAATTTATTCATAAGGAAGTTTTTTGATACTAAAGGAGGGATTCATATTTAATACTTCTTAAAATCCATTTTAAATCCTGATTATAAATTATTTCAGAGTGTATTATTATTTCATAGACGTCAAGCTCAACTTCCTCAGGTTCATGAGGTAGAACCTCTGCTATATTTACGTTACGGATGCCAGGTTTGTGATCTGAGTAACAACCAGATGGCACCTCTATGTGCTGAGTAACAACCAGATGGCACCTCTATGTGCTGAGTAACAACTAGATGGCACCTCTATGTGCTGAGTAAAACAACCAGATGGCACCTCTTTGTGCTGACTAGGATGGCCCTTTCTATAGTGGCGCTACATGATGATGTTAATGTGCCCACATACGATGCTTGGTGCTGGGGAAAGACATCTTTCTTAATATTGTGCACAATTTTTTGATAGTCATATTATCATCATATAAAGAGCTATCTAAACAATTCTAGGGAAATACAATTTTTCTAAAGTATATATTTTGGATTAGTCTACAATTTTTCTTTAACTAACTTATCAATGCCTAGACTCATGTTTCGTTCTACCTTCGATCCTGGATCCTGGCTTCACTCTCGGAGAATACTAGATGGCCAATGAAGCGGAGATCGGGGTTCGAATACCTGTCGGATGTACTCATAGTGGCTTTTCCTAAATGGTTTTATAATTTTAACCACGTTAATGAGGGTAGATTACCTCTAGAATTTTACCTTTCTCCTTTCTACTTCATTAGATAAATATAATAAAAAATAATTAGAATAACTACAATTTGACTATACCACCCTACAAAATTAATACTAAAAAGGTAGGATTTCAAATAAAACATACCAGCATGAGAATGGGGGGAGAGTGGGAAACCATTTAGGAAAAGCAACCATCAGCTGTAGATCTGACTTGTAGTCGAATCCCATTTCCCCAACATTGGTCGTCTAGCCTACCGAGAGAATGACAATTTAGACAATGCCGCCACCGTAATGGGTGTATAAAAGTGGCATTTCTATACATACAAACTAATTTATTAGAAGGGAAAAGGTAGGCCTATAGGCTTTAATTCACCTACCTTTTGAAAATAATTAAAATTATATTTGAAGCTTTATTTTTCATAACATGCTGCTGCTACGATAATAGACTCCTCAAGATTGCCTTGAGATAAATTCTGCACTTTTGCTTCTTTCCATTTCACTACAACATCTTTTTAAGACTCTTCCACTGGTTTTTTCTGGATATTGCTTTTTATACTCAAGCGGGTGACCTGGTGGTCTAGGGGTAAGGTGTCAGACTTCTATACTGGCGACCGGAGTTCAATCCTCGGTCCCGGCACAGATTTATCTTATTACCAAACCCTTCCTTCACCTCTGACAAGACTTCTTGTGAATGTGGGGAATGCCAGGCCACCACCGTGGTTCGGATTCCACGTTAAACTGTTGGTCCTTCATTTCATCTCACAATCACCCTTCCATTACACATTAGCGTAAGTGCGTATAACCCGAATGGGTAGTAAGACGCGGTGCTAATTAATAATAATAATAATAATAATAATAATATACTCAAGCAATGAACAAGTCTCCTCGTTTTGAAGAAATTATTTTTGTTTTTGTACAAACACAAGCGATTATTCACGGCCTATGTAAAAGAATGTGCAGTAGGAATCTAAATTATACTCAAACTCAACTATCCTTAATTTCGGCCACTTCGACTGACAGCTGCTATCCAACTAAAAACACGTGAGGGGGTCAGTATATTGGACAAATCTAGACAAATGTTGTGAGTATAAACATGCCATTGTCATGTGCATGAAACTATGTTTTCGAATGGTCTTGGCGCTCGTAGTATCAGGCAGACAATAATACCTCAGAGCATTCGAAATATTAATAGACAAAAAGTGCTAAACTTACATTTTAAACGCCGCAGATATTCGGAAGTTATTTATAAGTATGTTTATCAAAGGTGAACACATGAACAATATTATTATTTTTGAACACTAGAATTTGAGTATAAGATCTGTGTTACGTGATATACCCCAAACTACCCCAATATAACCGCGTGTAGACATTAGAGCTCCCCCCTGGCCGCCCTCAAAGCGTTATATGGCTTATGGACGACTCCTAAGAAGTGAAGTGGTGTGAGTTAAAGAGTGAGAGGTTGGTGCCAAGGTGTGAGTTAAAGAGTGAGAGGTTGGTGCTAAGGTGTGAGTTAAAGAGTGAGAGGTTGATGCCAAACGTGTGAGTTAAAGAGTGAGAGGTTGGTGCTAAGGTGTGAGTTAAAGAGTGAGAGGTTGATGCCAAGGTGTGAGTTAAAGAGTGAGAGGTTGATGCCAAAGTGTGAGTTAAAGAGTGAGAGGTTGGTGCAAGGTGTGAGTTAAAGAGTGAGAGGTTGATGCCAAACGTGTGAGTTAAAGAGTGAGAGGTTGATGCCAAGGTGTGAGTTAAAGAGTGAGAGGTTGATGCCAAAGTGTGAGTTAAAGAGTGAGAGGTTGGTGCTAAGGTGTGAGTTAAAGAGTGAGAGGTTGATGCCAAGGTGTGAGTTAAAGAGTGAGAGGTTGGTGCTAAGGTGTGAGTTAAAGAGTGAGAGGTTGATGCCAAAGTGTGAGTTAAAGAGTGAGAGGTTGATGCCAAGGTGTGAGTTAAAGAGTGAGAGGTTGATGCCAAAGTGTGAGTTAAAGAGTGAGAGGTTGGTGCTAAGGTGTGAGTTAAAGAGTGAGAGGTTGATGCCAAGGTGTGAGTTAAAGAGTGAGAGGTTGATGCTAAGGTGTGAGTTAAAGAGTGAGAGGTTGGTGCTAAGGTGTGAGTTAAAGAGTGAGAGGTTGGTGCTAAGGTGTGAGTTAAAGAGTGAGAGGTTGGTGCAAGGTGTGAGTTAAAGAGTGAGAGGTTGATGGCAAGGTGTGAGTTAAAGAGTGAGAGGTTGGTGCCAAGGTGTGAGTTAAAGTGTGAGAGGTTGGTGCTAAGGTGTGAGTTAAAGAGTGAGAGGTTGATGCTAAGGTGTGAGTTAAAGAGTGAGAGGTTGATGCTAAGGTGTGAGTTAAAGAGTGAGAGGTTGGTGCTAAGGTGTGAGTTAAAGAGTGAGAGGTTGATGGCAAGGTGTGAGTTAAAGAGTGAGAGGTTGGTGCCAAGGTGTGAGTTAAAGTGTGAGAGGTTGATGCCAGGTGTGAGTTAAAGGTGAGAGTTGGTGCAAGGTGATTAAAGAGTGAGAGGTTGGTGCCAAGGTGTGAGTTAAAGAGTGAGAGATTGTGCCAAGGTGTGAGTCGAAGAAGTAGAGATTTGAACAGCTATTTTTTCTTAGATTTTTTCACAAAATTAAAATTTAACATTGTGATCATTTGATGATATCAACTCACCGAGATGACTGGTAAATGACTAAACTCGTCTATTTCAACCCAAACATTAGTCAAACTAATTACTTCATTATTTTAAATTTTGCTATCAATAAATATATTTTTCAACAAACAATTTTTTTTACGTAAATCTTTTATCCATGATTCTGATATCAAAATAATGTACAAGCCAGGTCATGGGTTCAACAAAGTGCAAAAATCATCTCAAAAATGTATATGTATAAAGTGTTAATTACTTAAAATATGTATAGTTATATCATTGTATTTGTTGGTGGTAGCATATTTTTACCTGGATCCATTTTGTTCGTCGATGCTGACTGGCGGCAGATCTAGGAGGTCCACTACAGCATCCAAGTTGGGGCAGGTGTTAACAATAATTCAAATATTTAAGTACAGTCCTAGAAAAAGCGTGTTTCCTACCAATATTTTTAAAACCTCTAGGTCTCGAGAATATTACTATTTTTTTAAATTTAGTCTTTTGTCTCTTTGGCCGTTTTTTATAATCACTAAGGCCCTTATATTTAGTTTGTTTTGCACATGTGATCATCAAAACGAGTAATTACAAATTAAAATATATCAAATAATTTTCTCGTATTTAGGCCTACAGATGTCTAGCTAGTAATGGATTTACTTTAGTAGAAATCGTCTCATTACTCTAATAATAATTATTTTTACTTTCACGCTAACTAACAGGTAGAGAAAGTATTGTGATCGTAAAAAAAAATCGAACTTAAGATTTTGATGAATTTCAACGGTTTTTTACTTTCTGTCGGTCTGTCTGATTGTACCTCCAACTAGAGCCTAAACCATTTTACCGATCGGGCTAAAACTGGGTATCTAGGGTTTCCGTAGGGTTGCCCCAAGGAGTTTTTGGAATTGGATATCTAACCCTAAGATTAAGGGTAGTTTACTGAAGGGCAAAAAGAGAAAAAAATCGATTTTCTCAAAATTGGCTTTAATGATTTTTGATTAAATTTCATTTCTAAGCATTGATAAATATTATAAATAAAATGGCTACTCTCATTTCTTAGGCATGGGTTCTGGTCTGATGTGAAAATTCTCATTTTTCACTACGCATCTGTAATTATTTTATCTTCTAGATACATCCTTATTGGCTCACCGGCTAATGAAATTTTCTCATTGTTTTTGCGTCTCCTGTCTACAGCTGAAGTGGGTTCCACATGGTTATGGTACACACTGTATATGCTATGAATTAATATAATGTAGATGCTGTGTATGTGATGAGTTTGTAAAGTCACCGGTGACTCTACTAATCCACTGGTTCACTTGGGGAATGTAAGAAAATGTATTTACTATTTCACATACTCGCGAACATTTTACAAAATCACCGGTGAGCTCACAAAATTACCGGTAATTGTATATAAAACAGTTCATGATTCATACTTTCACCAAATTGCATTGGGCAATTTATAAAATTACTGGTAAATTTAGATATTTGTTAAATAAACTATCGCTTTCGGTGATTCTATATATTAACTGGTTTTTTACAAAATAACAAATTCAGCACATTTACAGTAGGCGACATATACACTGCGTATTTATCTATTTATTTCTAAAATGCTTAGTCGTGCCTTTATATATTCTATGATACTTACCTCACAAATGGATTGTAGGATTGTAATAAAACATTGTCTTGTTTGCTTTTGAAGTATTTTCAACTGTAGTTTTTATTTATTATGTGGAATGCACACAAGGTTTGAAACTTTTAGAGTATTTTATGTACTGCACACAGGTTGAGCAAATATGTTCAGTGTAATGAACAAACTTGAAGGTGTAATTTAAGGACTTGTCATTAACAAGGGAACACATTTTTTTAAACAAGTTGACAATGAAGTTTACAAATGGAACAAAACATTATAATCGGGGTGTAAAACTATTCACAGAAGCAGGAATATTCGCACCTTTTATATAATTACCTACAAATGCATGGCAGATTGGATTTATTTTTAAATGAACTCTGGTATTTATTAATAACTACCTCTAAAATAAAACAATGTATTTATCAAACAAAATAAAGATTTCAAACCAAAACATTAAAAAAAAGCAATGAACACTGTTAGGCCTACTGGGCGTTTCATGACAAGCACAAGGTCATAGATCAAGTTCTCACTTTAAATATAAGTCAAAATACCATTCTTTATATTCATAATTTAGGTTTTAGATTAAGTTTTAGAGCACCAAATTATACTAATAATTTATATATAAATGTATCTGATAACCCTCACTTTCATTTTGTTTTATACCCCGTTTACAATAGATAATCAACCACAGATTTTATACAATAGCAAACATATATTTATAAAGAGGTAACAATTTTTTTTTTCAAAACGTGTTAAAATTCTCATTAATGGGTAACACAAAAAATTTGCCATCTAAATCTTCGTTTAGAATGATTTCAAAGATATTTTCACACAAAACATATTGAACAAGTTAACAAGTAAAATAGAAACGAGTTGTATATAACTTATCACGTTAGAGTACAATTAAACGGAGAAAGAGGTTTTCGTGGGAATTTGGTTCAAACAATGTCGTTTAATATCTTAATGAAATGAAGAAAGTGCTTTGAAAAACATTGTGTGAGATACAGATAAAAAAAAATTCACTATCGAGACACCTAATACGTGATTTACATAGGAGGGTGAAAAAAAAACAGAATTTTGTTCATTATTTCTTATATCAACCACTACATTTGAGGGAGGGGGGATAAATAATTAAAACACCGTGTTAAAGTTTCCTTGTGATACAATGAACAGTTTTATTTCTGTGGGTGTAGAAAGAACAACTGTGATATTATTATACACTTTTATGTTATAATGTTCCAGATCAATCTGTATTTACAAAGTGAGACACCGCAGTCACACATTCCTCTCTTTCTAACTTTGAAAAGGGAAAAAGGGAGACACTTCTCAATGACAATTTACTACATAATAAGTAATAACTAATAGACTTTGTACACTAATTAGAAAACAATCAGGAATTTATTTATATTCAAACGGGTCAAGTGTTTTTTTTTCACATTGTTACAATGTTTATAATAACTTTCGCATCTTTCTATTCACATGATATTTCATATTTATTTGTTTTGTCATGTACATTCATTCGATCGCTGTTTTACATTCGGATTTGTTTCAATATGATTTGTATTTAAGTACACTGGACACTGAACAACCAAGTGTTTAAAATCACATAGAAAACACCCTGTAAAATATTATTAGCGCAGTATGTTATTTTTATAACACTATATTGTCATTGCCTTGTCTCATAATACTATCATAGCTGCACGTAGATTATTTCTTTCTTAGTAACTAAATTCAACTTTTATTTAAACCACCGTCCTCGAGAAAGAAACCACTACTCTAATAAAACACCACATATGCTTGGTTGCCCAATCATAATTATCATTATTATTGCAGCTTGACTTAAAAGGTAAGATTATGCCCTAGCAAATTAAACTCGTTAACATTTCCTAAACTTGTTTAACATATTTCCAACGAATAAAGTATACTGGCCAGGAAATATGTTGAGTGGATTGTAATAAAAGAGAAAAATAATGTAATAATAGGTAACTACAAATATTTTGATGATGGAGGTTTTAGCTAAAAAAATAAATTCATTATACTATTTTCAAATGTACTGCTAGAAAAAAACGGGAATAGTGAAATGGCGACCAAAATAATAATAATAAAGTGGAGGCAAATAAGTCCCAAGGAGTTCCAAGGCTAAAATAAGTTTTGAAATATACCTGCGTAGTGGAAATGAAAAGTGGTAATACCATGAGGGTATTTGACCTTGAATCAGTGGAATAGTGGTATCCTGAGAGCATGAAGGTGGGTAGGGTGCCTAACCACAGCTGTTATAAGCTCAGCGTGTCTGGTCAGAACTGGAAATCACATCTTAAAAATATTAACTTTAAATCTGCCCTGAATATTGTCATTTTATGAGAGCATGAGATTAGTAAATGTATTTATAAGTGCATATGTTAGAAAAAACACCGCAGTCGTGGGTATGTGGGCCTATATGTTTGAAACATTGAATATATTGACACATCTATCTACTAATATGTTGTTATCTCACTAGGTTAAATAACTGAGTATTGAATATTCAGCAAAAGAGCGATGAGTAAGGCACATTTTAAAATTATTTTCCAAAGTTTATCTTCGTGTGGCATCAGGTAGCTCAATCATTGTGAACTTGAAACCATTGACCTCAGTGGTCACCTTAGGACCCGCTGTTCGTGGGTTCAAACCCAGCTGAGGTCGACGGAATTTTCTTGAGAGAAAAAATCCGTAGCACATCTTCCTTCGGAGGGGAAGTAGAACCGTCAGTTCCATGTCGTTTGTGGCAGGTAAAATAGCATTGGAAGGTACGTGAAAATACGTTTCCCGCCAAAATTGGTAGGCCCTTTCAATCCCGCTCAGATAAATTCTCATGATATAATATAATCCGTTGATTCTGGAAGTGCACGTTAAATACCTCATATAAAAAATAGCTTAGAGCCGCTGTGGTGTATTTATCTCAAGCCAAAAGTAGTACTAAGCGTGGTCATTATAGTCTATAGCTCACATCCTTATAGTCCTATAGCTCACATCCTTATAGTCCTATAGCTCACATCCTTATAGTCCTATAGCTCACATCCTTATAGTCCTATAGCCCATCCTTATAGTCCTATAGTACATATCCTTATAGCCCTATAGTTTTTAGTACATATGACAATATCCAAGGATATATAGTATAGTAATAGTATATGGTATGTTAAGTTTAAATTAATTGTTAGTGAAGGTAATTTGCAAGGAAATTGAAGATTTGTTCAAACCATTAATATTAGCCTATAGTAACATTTTTAGTTTAAAAAAAAGTTCGCTTTTAGCCGGTTGTCTTCTAAAATCATTAAATCATAAAACGTATAATTTGGGGGAAAATAAATGTGTTTGAGAACAGTAACTTTTGGAGAAGTGTTCCACCACTAGGAAACAGCTACCACTGATTGGTTGACACGTACATTCAAACCAACCAAGTGTGAAGAACATCTTGTAATGTGCCAGATTATTACTGATTGTGGGACATATGAAGCTGTGTGTAGTGTGTAATGTGTAATGTGTATTGTGAACTCTCGATAGAAGGATAACTACTAATGAATACTTTTTTTAAATAATTTACTGAGTTAATCTAGTGGGGACATAATAGAGAAATATGGCCTACTTGTGTACTTTACTTTATTTACCTAAAAGAGACCAAATGTATATAAGACCATTTTTTGTATCTGGAAAATGAGTATTTATAACAATTTATAAATACATTTTTATGAAACGAAAGTATATGTTTGTTAAATTTACTATTATTTATTGGGAATTATTTGCTTCCCCTGTCTTCTATTAATAAAAACCTTACTTTTTAATATCTTCATAGACGATTAAATTATAGCTTTCGGACAAGGTTAAATATTTACTTTTTTGTTTGACATGACTTTAAATATATAACATTACTGAATTAATGTTGAAAAATGTATTTAATAGCTTGAGGTGTTTTAAAAATATAAATTTATAATCATTGTATTGCTTTTTCAATTATTACTGTTGATTTTAAACGTGATTTAGCGACAGATGGTATACTAGTGACTTGACTAGTGACCTTCTATCCACTAATATCTCGTATTATTTCGCATCACGTAAAGACTTAACATATGTTCCCGCCTGGGATTCGAACCAGAATTACTTGGTCGAAATATGAAGCCTTACCAAGGACAAGTCCATACCTGCTAAGGTCTCCAGCTTCAATTGTCTACCAATGTTATATACATTATAAGCTCTGGATTATGGTATAAGACCGAGCGAGAACTGTAGGTTTCCATTGTCATATTGCTTGATATTCACGTCTTGAATCTTGTCTTGAGTCACTTTGAACCAGAGAGCTTCTGTCTTTACCCACCGCTCAGGTCACTTTCACACAGTGGTCTGAGACGAACGTGAAATGTCTGAAGACAGGCGGGCGGGCGGACTCTGGACAAGCACTGAACACTACTGCATCGCGGGATATCTGAAACACACAAACAAGATACCTGTCATACATCATGTTCACGCTCTTTGTTACTCTTGCTGATTATTGGTCTTGGAATAATATCTATCTATTATAGATAGCTAAGATGACGCCACTGTAGATATTCTCGACATAAACTTGCTCAACGTCTGCTAACAGAGTCTCGATTATCGATGTGAAAGGACATGTATGGATGGATACACTAGGAATCTGTGGGGACATGTAAAGATACAATAGGAATGTGAAGAACACTATGAATATGTGGTGACATGTAAAGATACAATAAGAATGTGAAGGACACTAAGAATATGTGGTGACATGTAAAGATACAATAGGAATGTGAAGGATACTATGAATATGTGGTGACATGTAAAGATACAATAGGAATGTGAAGGACACTGTGAATATGTGGTGACATGTAAAGATACAATAGGAATGTGAAGGACACTAGGAATATGTGGTGACATGTAAAGACACAATAGGAATGTGAAGGACACTAAGAATATGTGGTGACATGTAAATATACAATAGGAATGTGAAGGATACTATGAATATGTGGTGACATGTAAAGATACAATAGGAATGTGAAGGACACTATGAATATGTGGTGACATGTAAAGATACAATAGGAATGTGAAGGACACTAAGAATATGTGGGGACATGTAAAGATACAATAGGAATGTGAAGGACACTAAGAATATGTGGGGACATGTAAAGATACAATAGGAATGTGAAGGATACTATGAATATGTGGGGACATGTAAAGATCCAATAGGAATGTGAAGGACACTATGAATATGTGGTGACATGTAAAGATACAATAGGAATGTGAAGGACACTATGGATATGTGGTGACATGTAAAGATACAATAGGAATGTGAAGGACACTAAGAATATGTGGTGAAATGTAAAGATACAATAGGAATGTGAAGGACACTAAGAATATGTGGTGACATGTAAAGATACAATAGGAATGTGAAGGACACTAAGAATATGTGGTGACATGTAAAGATACAATAGGAATGTGAAGGATACTATGGATATGTGGTGACATGTAAAGATACAATAGGAATGTGAAGGACACTAAGAATATGTGGTGACATGTAAAGATACAATAGGAATGTGAAGGATACTATGGATATGTGGTGACATGTAAAGATACAATAGGAATGTGAAGGATACTATGAATATGTGGTGACATGTAAAGATACAATAGGAATGTGAAGGATACTATGAATATGTGGTGACATGTAAAGATACAATAGGAATGTGAAGGACACTATGAATATGTGGTGACATGTAACTATACACTGGGAATGTCTTTGTGGAAATATTATTATGCAAAAAATTGTAATTAGATCAGTCTAGTTACTAAAATATACAACTATCAGTATTATTGTGGCACATTGAAACATAAAATATATTTCATGTTAACTTTAGCAAGATTTATTAGTTTTATTGAAGGACGTACTGAAGCGTCACGTCTAAAATTAGTATATAGTACATATTGTGTGTTTTTGTATTTACGATCCTTAAAAACTAGCAGTAGATAATAGGACAAAGGGAAATCGTCCAAGAGGACACGGTGATGGTTTCAACAAGCCCTCACGGCAGTATTTGGAAAAACATTCGCGATAACACCAGCACACAGTGTCTTAAGCGGCGTGACGATCACGCGTGGCCGCCACGTGAGGCGCTGTTCGTTGCTTTACCGCGCAAAGTCGACACCATGATGCCGCGCGCGGCCACCACGTGAGGCGCTGTTAGTTTCTTTACCGCGTAAAGTTTACACCATGTTGCCGCGCGCGACGGAACGAACTGACACAACGAATTTGGCGCGTGTGGAACCAAATCGGAGTGTTCCAGTTTCTCATGGCAAAGGGATTGCAGTGTACTGTTCTCGTCCAGTTGAGACGGTAGTGTCGCGTTCAGGTGGTTCGTGGGCAGCAAAATGAAAAGTGAACCTCGATGCAGGTTATCACCAACACGGTTCTCCACATACATTGGCGAACAGCCTCACGCAGTCAATATGCACCTTTACGTGCTCACTCAGTCACACACACAGCTTCCATTATTTAACCAAAGTGCACAATAAATTAATCTTAAATAATAATGTGTGATCTTTAATTTATGTTATATATAGGTGACCTGGCGGTCTAGGGTAAGGTGTCAGACTTCTATGCTGGCGGCCGGGGTTCGATCCTCGGTACCGGCAAAGATTTATCTGATTGCCAAACCCTTCCTTCACCTCTGGCAAGACATCTTGTGAATGTGGGGAATGCCAGGCCATCACCGTGGTTCGGATTCCACGTTAAACTGTAGGTCCTTCATTTCATCTCACTATCACCCTACCATTACACATTAGCGTAAGTGCGTATAACCAGAACGGGTAGTAAGACGCGGTGCTAATAATAATAATAATAATAATTTATGTTATATTTCATTTAAATCAAACCCAGCCTAATCGCTGACGCACGTGAATCTAGGGTGATCAAGCCGTGTATTAACCCGGTCAGGATCTAAACCAAGGACGTTAGGACGGATACGGCCACGTGCAGCAGGAACGTGTATGTATGTATGTTTATGTGTGTGTCTGTGTGTGCGTGTCTGTGTGTGCGTGTCTGTGTGTGTGTGCGTGTCTGTGTGTGTTGTGTGTGCGTGTCTGTGTGTGTGTGTGTGTGTGTTTGGTTGTGTGTGTGTGTGTGTGTGTGTAAGAAAGAGATTTTGTGAGTTTTTCCCCTCTCTCTTCTATTGAGTTTTACTTTATTTAATTAAATTTAATCAAAAATATACTCATTTATGTAAGAATAAAGGTGTTTAAATATTTTTGTAGACATTATAAATTAGTTCTTAATTGATACATTAATCATACATAAGTAAAATATGTTTGTGCATTATTTATTAATTGGTAAGTGTGAGAAAAGGCACTGGCTTTAACTTAAATCATTTATAAACAATGTTATTATGTTTGAGGCCTTCTTTCAGGATCAATATAAATGAGAAAACCTTGCGAATACGTTGTCCTCCTGATAGCAAACACGTGGGTACCTGGAGAGGATTACCGGCTTTTGACATATGAGGAGGAGTCTAGATTATGAACATGCCATGTTGTTATGCCATTCCGCCCCTAATTTGACGAAAAAGGTGGTCCATGGGTACCTAGTAGTCGTGCGGCACTTTCAGTCTAAATCTAACATAGTAACATACACGTTTATAGGTTAGGATGAGTTAAGTTTGTTTGGGTTAGGTTATGTTATGTTAAGTTAAGCTGGACTAGGTTAGGATGAAAACCCTGGTAGGTGGTGGGTGCTACCAGCAACTCCTTCAAGCCATGTCATCACCCTCATTACGTGAGTTGCTTTTTTACTTGTTCACAATCTGGACACTTGATATTTAGGAGGCTCTAATATTTTTTGTGTGTCCGCAATCTGGACGAATTTTGCCCTGTTTTCAGTCTGGATACAACCACGAATACTATACATGTGTTTGTGTAACCGTTTTAGAAAGAGGCTTAAGTGTCCTCAAGAGCTATTGTCTTAAAGCATAGATTGGTATATTTATTATTTGCAATCTCAAACTTCTAAAACTATAAATGTACACTTTTGTCGATAGTTGCATATCCTTAGTTATATTTTTAAAAAAAAGCACTATACTAAACGACCTCTATCAACCACGGAAATCAAGATGTAAGGCTTGATTTCGGTTGGAAGTTTAGAGAATTTAAAAAAATGACTTTGCAGCCAACATTCATAACATTTTACAATGTGTGATTGTAAAAAAATTGTTAATAGTTTTATTAACTACCATATACCGTTTCTTGCTACCAAATTTAGGGTTATACACTTAGGATATAAACGTTCATACGTAGACCATACAACTTTGATAAGAGGAGTAGAGGTGGATGTATTGTGTATACATGGTGTTATAGGAGAGGAGTGTTACGTAACACAGATCTAATACTTATATTATAATGTTGAGAAATATTATTGTTCAAAGTTTTCATCATTAGTAGACATACTTAAAGATAACTTCCGATTATAAATAATATTAAAACTGAGACCCTCTTTTTGTGTCCAAAAGCTTCCCCATGAAATAATGACATTTACTATTGATGTGAAAAGTTATGTAATAGAGGTTGGAGTGGGAGGGGTCGGGCTAAATATCTGAAGTTACATGGGAAGGAGGAAATAGGGTCTATCAGGTAAGAAAAAAAGCGTTACATAATTTGTGGATGAACTTAAACACCTTAGACCACGCGACCACGATGCGTGTTCATTTATATACATAGCTATAAAATCAAAACTTAATATATTTTGACCATTTGAAAAAAAATCAAGCTTTTCGATTAGTCATAATCATGCTCACCACTCAAAGGATGTAAGTAACGAAGCACCCGTCTCGGTGGCGTAGTTGGCTAACGCGCTCGTCATGTTGAGCTCGACTGATGAGAACGGGGAGATCGAGGTTCGAATCTCGGTCGGGTGAACTGGGGTGGTTTTTCCTAAATGTTTTTCCACTCTCCCTCCACGCAAATGCGGGTTCACTTCCTCTGATTCAACCTTCCCAAATCCTAAATCCATTAACATAGTTAGTACTTAAAGCGTATAACCCGAATGGGTAGTAAGACGCGGTGCTAAATATTAATATTAGTAACGAAGCAACTATAAGAACAAATCGATTAAAATTAACTTTTCCTAAGGCCAACCAAAGATGCATTACAAGGTTTCCCAACTTTACATTTTCTTACTATTCATATAAAAGATCTCGTGTAAGTGACGTGTTGTTGAGGGGGGAACATTAAATCACTCATAGGCCCTCTCCTATCACCACAATAGAAGAATAGTAATTCAGGGAGGGGTAAATATAGTGTGTTTAATATTATTACTATCAATGTATCGGTTTAGTTTGAATCACGTTAATTTGTAGTGGAAGAATATTTGAGTTTTAAGTTTACTAAGATTTGTCAAAATTAGTCTATATACTTAGTTTGATTTTTAATTAGTTTAAAATAACATAACTCTAGTTTTTAATTTTTGACTTTTTGTTTAGTACTAAATGGAGTGATGCCATTTAAAGTGCCTTTGAATTATTTATAGTAGAGGAGAAGGTAGGAATATGAGATACCCATTTTATTTTTCCCCATATCAAACCTCAAAATAGACTTAGACTAAAGAATAAAACGTCTAAAGAAAGGTAATTCTATGTGCAATAAGTGACATAAACAGAAATTAGATAGACCAAACCACTATAAAAAAATATCTTATTTAATAAAAATTGGCACAAACTGATTTTTCAAAAATAGGGTAGTAATATGAGATAGTATTTCCAGATAAAAAAAAACCATAATAATATGTATAAAACTTCAAAACAAGGACTATAAATATAGTCTACTGTTGTCAAATGATACACTTCTATTCTATTTACAATAATCACATACATAGGTGTCTTTTTCTGCACCAGCACAATCACTATGGGCCCACATCTTGCATAGGAGACACTCTACCCACAATTCTCCCATAGAGTCGTTAGAAAATTTGCCATCACAAAATAGGCAACTGGCATCCTGTGAATCTGGATGAAGCTGGCCAGGTTCATCCATATCAGAATCATCAGAATCAATTAATGAAGCACTATCATCACTTCAAGATTCTTCTGTTTCGGATTCAATAAGCCTAACTTGCATCTTCTTTTGATTTTTTGAATTTCTTCTTTTAGATGATAAGGTGACAGCTCGCTTTGGTGTAGTGCAAAGTAAGTCATTCTTATATGGTGATGAGGTAATAACTGCGGAACCACGTGATTTACGTCCACGATTTGTAGCTTTAGCTTTAACTGTAGAACAGGTGAGATGTCGTGAGGTTTGAATGTTTTTCCTAAGCCACTTGTAGATGGACCGGAGCTAGATGGAGTATGCGGTGCAATCATTGCAGACTTGGATGTACCGGTGCTAGTTGGACTCGGTGGAGAGACGTGAGTTGCAGACTTGGATGTACCGGCGCTAGTTGGACTCGGTGGAGAGACGTGAGTTGCAGATGTGGATGTACCGGTGCTAGTTGGACTCGGTGGAGAGACGTGAGTTGCAGACTTGGATGTACCGGTGCTAGTTGGACTCGGTGGAGAGACGTGAGTTGCAGACTTGGATGTACCGGCGCTAGTTGGACTCGGTGGAGAGACGTGAGTTGCAGATGTGGGTGGACAGGACCTAGTCGGAGTCTGCGGGGAAACATCAGTTGCAGGCAAAGTTTGTGCTATTTGTGGTGATGTGGTCAAAGATAGGGGCCCTACTTTTTGGGCTGCTGCTATATAATCCGTGTCGGAGAAAATATTCTTATTTAGCGGGTAGATTCCGGTTACAAGAAATCCCTTAACAGCTATTTCAGCTGTTTGCACTTTCAAATATGCCTTCCCGAATAAGTCTGCAATGTCGAATGAACTCAGTGCTCTTTGTTGTTGCCGCAAACATAGCCGCACTTCCTCGCTGTAGTACGCCTTCAGTGGACCCATGAAGGTTTTATCTAGAGGCTGTAATTTGTGTGTCGAGTGCGGGGGAAGCGACACAATTGACACAAAATTATTTCTGGCCAAATCGATGACCTCTATATTTCTGGTGTGGCTATAATGGCCATCCAGAATCAGCAATACTGGAGAATATTTTGTCGGTTTGGCAACATTTAAGAAATGCTAGAACCATTTTGTGAAAAGGTGTGCTTGAATCCAGCCAGACGGGTGGTATGTAGCAATCCATCCATGTGGGGCACCTTTCATCAACTGCTTGTTTTCATTTTTCCTTGGAAAAATTATCATCGGAGGCACAAAACTCCCTGCTGCATTCATGCAACACACTAAAGTAATCAGCCCCCCTCGTTCGGCTGAAGTTAGGCTAGCAACTTGTCTTTTGCCTTTTAACCCCACAACTTTGGGTATTTTTGACTGATGTTTGAACATAAAGAATATGTAATATGATCTAATAGAGTATTGAAAAACACTTGTGTTAAAAACTGTGGTAGAAATATGAGATAGTCTCATATTTCTACCCACCAAGTGTCTCATATTTCAACCAACTCATCGTTTTGGGTTTTTCTAATAACTCACATGGAAAGACGCAATATTTGTGTGAACTATATTTATATTCTAAAACTACAATTCATATAATGTAACTTACCGCATTAATTTGTTGAAAAATCTTGATAGAAACAGTCGTAGTTGGCTAATCAATAATTACTAGCGAAAACTTTAAGCTGGCGCCAAAACATCAAACGTTCACCATGCTTCAGTACTACAAACAAAACGCTCGCTGTCTGCAACATAACGGTGGCGTGTCTGAGGTGTATAGTTTCCAAGATATCTGCTAGATGCAAGTAGTGAAAAGAGATCAAAACCATGGTATCTCAAATTTCTACCCTATCTCATATTCCTACCTTCTCCTCTAGCTTTAAGTTAAAATAATAACAACATATTTTATATTGTGAACTTGTACAAATATAGCTTTATTTGCTCGAGAAAGGCTATAATATACTTATTGTTGTCTCAGAGCTGTGACATGTCTGGTAAGAAGTCGTTGAAAACGAGCAAAGTCCACCATTGCATACATTTTTAAAAAAAATTTCAAACTTAAAATGTAAGATTTAAATAGAAAGAGTTTTTTTATTATTATTTAGCACCGCGTCTTGCTACCCGTTCGGGTTATACGCTTTAAGTACTAATTACGCTAATGGATTAGGAATTGGGAAGGTTGAATTAGAGGAAGTGAACCCGCATTTGCGTGGAGGGAGAGTGGAAAACCATTTAGGAAAAACTACCCCCAGTTCACCCGACCTAGATTCGAACCTCGATCTCCCCGTCCTCAGCAGTCGAGCTCAACACGACAAGCGCGTTAGCCAACTACGCCACCGAGGCGGGTTAGAAAGAGTTGATGATACCATTTGTCTATAATTCGACAAGAGACCTAATTCAACATAAATAGCCATCGCATCTTACTGTTCGTTCCACCTGTACACATATCAACTAATTGCGCTAGTGTGTTGGAAATAATGGAGGTCAAATTAAGAGAAAGTGCACCCGAATTTGCAGGGAGATTAGAAAACTGTTTTAAACCAATAAAACCTAAGTACACCCACCAGGGATTTGAAGCCTGATCTCCTAGTCTTCTGCAGCCCAGTCCTATGCGAGAGTGACGTATTAGACCACGAACGGGCCTCAACTGTAATTGTTATTGGTGTGTCAAAACGTGCCAAACCTTTGTTAAAACCTCGTTTTCAGCCCAATAAGGTAAATGTTAGTAATAAACCTATTTTTTTCGGTACACATAAATAGTTTATTTGGAAACTACCAAAAAAAGAAATTTCCCTTTAAAAAAAAAGGCAGATATATTTCTTCTAAATTCTGCCTTCATCATCCCAACCCCATTGGAATAACTTTTACTAACTGATACACTTCTCCTTGCAGCAGGGCCATGTCTGGGGGGGGGGGGGGGGGGGCGGAGGGGATTGCAACGGGGACAATTTCCCTAGTCCTCACATTCAAGGGGCCAAATTTTCCCCAAAAGTTATTAAATTCAATTACAGTTATTATTATAAACTTCGCATCAACTAATGTATAGATAATTAACAGCCATAAGTATTCGCTTATTTATATAGTTCCATTCTAGATTCCTGAAAAGCCTAACTCTATGTAATTTAAGATTTACGTTATTCGAGTAATGTGCTGCAATACAGAAGAATACTCCACCATTGTGCTACCGCTGTCGGTCTACAGACAACTAACACTGCAATGGTTCAGAGAGGAATTTACTTATGTAACTTAATTTGTTTGCATTTAATAAAGTACAACCATTTAATGAGTTGATCAATATTACATAAAACATGAGAAATTATTATTAAGTAGGTCTAACATAAGTACAAGTACTTATCAATATATTATAACGGCTTGATGGTAAAACTGAAACACTGCTGTACAAAAGGGGGGCCTCCCATTTTTTTGCCTTGGGGCCCATATTTTCTTAAAACGGCCCTGCCTTGTAGGCAGTACAGTACTTGTACAGTGACAAGATGTTTAGTCCGCCATCTCAATACTGTCACCTAGATCAGTAGGCCTAAACTCGGGGACAGAGGCGTCAGTCATCTTTTCTTGTTTGCGCTGATGGGGAGGTTGGGATTAGAATCTTTACAGGGTCTACTGAGGGTTGTTTTTCCACCAAGGGTTTCCCTCTCCCTATGCACGCAGCTGTAGATACATTCATTTAAATTTCACCCACCTCAGCTCTACCATATTAGCATAATGTATGCACATATGCGTAGAGCTCTAATGACAGGAACTGTCTCAGCTTAACACGTGGACAAGTACTCACAATCAGTTGATTGAGTTGTTTTCCCCCAGGAGTTGAACCCTATTCTCTTGGAGCTAGAAATAACCTTCGGTCTGATATCACTCAGCCACGAGATCGTAAATATACAAATAAAATTATTCTAATAGGGGAGGGTGAGAGGGGGGAGGGAGGCAAGGAACAGTGACAAAGAGAACAGAAATAGTAAAAATAAAAAATAAATGAACTGCAGGAAAAGGGAGGGTGGGTATAGAAGGAAAGAGAGAATAAGACGAGAAAGAAAGAAAGAGGAAATCTATTACAAACGGGACAAAATATTGTGCATGGCCATCATTTTATCAAAGTCGTGGAAGTTAATTTCCTATCCGTCTTGTGAAAAGTTACTATTATTATATTTTTTTGATGTGGTTGGGAGCGGTGGGTGGCGGTTATGTTTTATTTGTGTGAGTGCGTGATGATTGATGACCTTGAGTCCGGCGCAGGTCCATGGAGAGGCTCGCGAGCTAAGCCGGACCATATAAATCACAGGGAATGACCCCCAAGTCAACCCACACTCCTCCTATCATCAAATTTACCTCAAAACTGTGTTTTTGTGTTCTGCTTACTTGAGAGACAATCATTGAGTTAACAAGCTACGTGATTTAATCGGTGGTCACGAAACCGAGGCGTTAAGAGGCCGCAAATGGGTGTCGAAACACGCCTGGGAATCAGACGAATAAGTTAGAAATTAATAAGCTTATGTAAAAAATAAATATTGTCTCACATCTCTAAACAATTTATTTAATGAGCCATTGTTTAATTTTTTGAATATTTCATTTTTCATAGTATTATTTTTATTATTATTGTGTGTTCTGTCTTACGACAGGTCCATTCCTTTTGTCAGTGAACTTAGACAGCTAATGCGCCCGGTCCTCTGTCTCCTCCTTGAGCTCCCAGAATTTGCTTCTTTCCTTCAAGTCATTCAATATTTGAATCCTCCTCGTTCTTAATCTCCACCTTCCTTCAACCTTGCCTTCAATGATGTTGTACAGAAGAGAGTTCCTCTTAAGGATGTGTCTGATCCAATTTGCTTTGCACTTAGAAATCACATCTAAAATGGTTCTTTTCTAACCCACCCTTCTTAGGACTTCTTCATTTAGTCATCCTGTCTGTCCACCTCATCTTTACAAATATCCTCCAACACCACGTTTTAAATCTCTCCCAAGTATTTATTTTCCATCTTCCTTCAAGTTTATATTCTTCTTTCAAAATATTTCATAGATGAAGGATATTGTGAGTGTCGAAGTTGAAGCGAAGGAGAGTTTTCGAAATTTTACACTCTCTACTAATAGATAAACATTTTATTTTATAGCTTGTCATTCATATTTGTTGATTATTTAATTTTATTCACTAATATTTGTTTTAACTTGTGAGCCTGCTGAACCCCGGACCTTGTACCATCAAGCCAATTACTCCCTCCCCCTCACCCCCCCCCCCCCCCCCACCGTGAAGGGCCTGCTGCTCCGTAATTACACCAACGAATTTTTTTATGTATAAATATGTTTATTATCATTGTGTGGAATTCCAGGTCTCCACCGTGGTTCGGATTCCACGTTAAACTGTAGGTCCTCCATTTAAACTCACATTCACCCTACCATTATACATTAGCGTAAGTGCGTATAACCCGAACGGGTAGTAAGACGCGGTGCTAATAATAATAATGTTCATTATCTATTTATTTAATACATCTTGTGAATGTGGGGAATGCCAGGCCACCACCGTGGTTCGGATTCCACGTTAAACTGTAGGTCCTTCATTTCATCTCAAAATCACCCTACCATTACACATTAGCATAAGTGCGTATAACCCGGCCGGGTAGTAAGACGCGATGCTAATAATAATAATAATAATAATAATAATAATAATAATAATAATAATAATATTTATTAAGGTATTTTAACATGCACTTTCTTCACTGGCAGATTTTATCAACAAACGATAATTTCTAGGAGCGAGAGTGAAAGGGTCTACCAATTTTGCCGTGATAGGTATTTTCACGTACCTTACAGGATTCTTTTACATTCCACAAAAGACGGCTTTACTTCCCCTCGGAAGTTGTGCAATTAATTTTTATCGTTCAAGAAACATCCGTCCACCCCGGCAGGGTTTGAACCCACGATCGTCGAGTCTTGAGGCGAGAATTTTATCCCAATACCAGCGAGGTCAACTTTTATAAATGAATTTCTCATTAAATCACTTGATTACATTAAGATAAAAACTAAGAGTGACGCATTTTATATTAAAAATACACATGGTGAGAAATTTAGTTTCTAATAGTTTTCAGGAAAGAGAGCTCCCAAACAATTCTAATTAAAATTATAATTTAGCTTCAGTAATTAATATTTATACCCCCGAGTAAAAAAATGTATATTTATGTAAAATGAAATAATTTCCTTGATGCAATATAAAGTCAAGCAATAATTAATTAAAAAAGTTCATTACTAACATTTTTAGTAAATGTTAATTTAAATTTATGATAGTTGTAATATTAAAATAATACAGACTGAGAAAACGTATTGCAAATTCAGAAAGCATCAACTATAGGCAGGGCCAGCGTTTGGCAAGTCTACATCAACTATAGGCAGGGTCAGCGTTTGGCAATTCTACATCAACTATAGGCAGGGCCAGCGTTTGGCAAGTATACATCAACTATAGGCAGGCCAGCGTTTGGCAAGTCTACATCAACTATAGGTAGGGCCAGCGTTTGGCAAGGCTACATCAACTATAGGCAGGGCCAGCGTTTGGCAAGTCTACATTAACTATAGGCAGGGCCAGCGTTTGGCAAGTCTACATTAACTATAGGCAGGGCCAGCGTTTGGCAAGTCTACATCAACTATAGGCAGGGCCAGCGTTTGGCAGGTCTACATCAACTATAGGCAGGGCCAGCGTTTGGCAAGTCTACATCAACTATAGGCAGGGCCAGCGTTTGGCAAGTCTACATCAACTATAGGCAGGGCCAGCGTTTGGCAAGTCTACATCAACTATAGGCAGGGCCAGCGTTTGGCAAGTCTACATCAACTATAGGCAGGGCCAGCGTTTGGCAAGTCTACATTAACTATAGGCAGTGCCAGCGTTTGGCAAGTCTACATCAACTATAGGCAGGGCCAGCATTTGGCAAGTCTACATTAACTATAGGCAGGGCCAGCGTTTGGCAAGTCTACATCAACTATAGGCAGGGCCAGCGTTTGGCAAGTCTACATTAAATCTTAGGCTAAGAACGTTGAGTCGGGGATTAGACTCCTTTCAAGAGGTGGGTTTGATTCTTGGTCACAGCCCTTTACGTGGTATTGATGGAAGCAACTCGTGTATTTCTTTAAGTGAGGAAGATTTGCCACCCAGTCCTTTGTAATAGAGCCTAGGTAGCTATATTAATATTAATAATAATAATAATAAAAGGGGTAAACATTGTTATGATTACCGATATTAAATAAATGGCACGGATCTCAGCACAGATTTTCTCACTCTATTGTTTAAAAATGGAGATATTTACTCAAAACTCGTAATACAGCATATGCAAAGCGAAATAATAAATATACACTAGCAAACCTGAGCAAAAATTGCACTATACTTACGTAAAACATTTTTTAACTCTGGTTTTAAAATTTTAGAATTTTATTTTTAAAGAATTTAAAGTCCTCATTTATATATTTGGGCTAGTAAAAAATAAAAATATTGGGTCCCTAAGGGTCAACACTTCGTATTAAAATTTAGACCTTCGGTTAAAAATATCGACATTTTATTAGGGGTTGCACAAAAACATTTTTTAGGGTTTGGGGAATGTGGGGGGTGGGGGGGTAGTGAAACGTCGACATCCATCATCTCGGGTTAGATATTTTTTTACGGTTGCAATACTTTACCTTTAGTGTTCTAAAAGTTAAAAAAGTATATATTTGTGTATACCTTGAAAAAATATTGGTTTTATAAAAATATGTTTCAAGTAAAAGATGTTTAATTTAAAGAGACATACATAATTGCAATAATAAATAATTTCATATCTCAAATAGTTACGGAGATATGATTTTAAAAAAAAGATAATGAACGCATCAGACCGAAACCCTTAAAGTCATTTTGACGAAAGTTTGAGAGTAGCCTTTTCATTTTTAATATTTATCAATGTTCGGAAATAAAATTTATTCAAAATCGTTTGAGCCGACTTTTTCTCTTTTCACCCTTCAGTAAACTACCCTTAACTTTAGGGTTAAATATCCAATTCCAAAAATCCTTTTGGCCAACCCTATGAAAACCCTAGATACCAAGTTTTAGCCCAATCGGTAAAATAGTTTAGGCTCTACTCCAAGGTACAGACAGACAGACGGAAATGCCAATAAAAAACACTTTTTCGGATTCGGAGGGGTCATGAAACGGTCGAAACTCATCAAAATCTTTAGTTTGATTATTTTGATGACCACAATACTTTCTCTACCTAAAAGAGAGCGAGAAAGTAAAAATGTAAACCATATATATTTAAGTGTTGTTTTTAACTTAAGCATTCAGGGTATCTTAAAACTACCTTAAATGTATTTATTGTTGGAAATTAAATAGAAAATAACGTTCCTAACATCACACTTATTACCCTAATATATCATACAACGTTCCTAACATCACACTTCTTACCTTTAATACATCATACAACGTTCCTAACATCACACTTCTTATCTCAATACATCATATAACGTTCCTAACATCACACTTCTTACCCTAATACATCATACAACGTTCCTAACATCACACTTCTTACTCTAGTATATCACGTGCCTCATACAACGTTCCTAACATCATACTTCTTACCTTAATACATCATACAACGTTCCTAACATCACACTTCTTACTCTAGTATATCACGTGCCTCATACAACGTTCCTAACATCATACTTCTTATCTCAATACATCATATAACGTTCCTAACATCACACTTCTTACTCTAGTATATCACGTGCCTCATACAACGTTCCTAACATCACACTTCTTATCTCAATACATCATATAACGTTCCTAACATCACACTTCTTACCCTAATACATCATACAACGTTCCTAACATCACACTTCTTACTCTAGTATATCACGTGCCTCATACAACGTTCCTAACATCATACTTCTTATCTCAATACATCATATAACGTTCCTAACATCACACTTCTTACCCTAATACATCATACAACGTTCCTAACATCACACTTCTTACTCTAGTATATCACGTGCCTCATACAACGTTCCTAACATCATACTTCTTACCTTAATACATCATACAACGTTCCTAACATCACACTTCTTATCTCAATACATCATATAACGTTCCTAACATCACACTTCTTACCCTAATACATCATACAACGTTCCTAACATCACACTTCTTACTCTAGTATATCACGTGCCTCATACAACGTTCCTAACATCATACTTCTTACCTTAATACATCATACAACGTTCCTAACATCACACTTCTTACTCTAGTATATCACGTGCCTCATACAACGTTCTTATCCTGCAAAGTATCACACGTAGGCACCTAACATAAGAGGCCCAGAGGACTCTAACACACACACACACATACACTCCGAGTGGTCAGCTGACCTCCTCAGCCCTTTAACAACCAACCCCCTTACAATTTACCCTCTCATTTATTCATTACCCGCCCCCAATTACCCTCGCCTTTATGTAGAAAGCCTTTTGTGCTGGGAACGTTTAGAAAGACGTTGTGATAGTAAGAGATGGCGGAGAGGAAGGGGAAGTGTGGGACGGATAACCCGAGGACAGGCCCACCCTTTCTCCAACCACTCGTTCTCATATTTGTGAACGTTATTATACAACAAGACTATGTACAATGCGTTGTTGAAAAAACCGGCAGTGGCTCATTCGCAACAAGAGTCTTGTTATGCTGCTGCAACATTACAGAGCTTCAACTATGCTTGTTTTTATTTAGTTATTTATGTTTTTAGCTATTTAACGTGCACTTTCTGAGCCATTTGATTATATCAGCATACAGTTTATTAACTAATTTAAATCTAGAGCAGACGCAACACCCAGCCCCCTAGTAGGGGAAAGGTGGAGACACGCACATTTCACAAATGACAGTTTTTCGGCCAGCCCAGGAATCTAACTAGGACTAGATTAATTATGTGTAGGTCTCTGAGCTACTGGTTCTATGAAATCTCTAGTAATATTATAAAAGGAGAAAAAAAAATTATTTTTTTTTAGAAAATTTATTTTTATACAGCCAACAACAATTAAAATTCAAACATTTGCTTTGCATAACTTATTTAGAAAGAACGTTTTTCAGGGTTCCAACCAACTAAACAATTATTCGTATTATAAAATATGTATGACGTCACACCACCATACAATACAGTGTTTCGTTTTGGCATTGTATGTTATTATATATACAATCTGTTCGGAAACTCATAGCTCAAAGTACACACATAGCTTGTTTGAACCAATAGTATTATAAAATCATTGTACACTTACATCCGGAAACCTATGCTAAAACAATTAAGTATAAGTGTTCAAAGTTTTGGCGTATAGCGCCGGGATAGCAGAGCTGTTCAAGCATGCATGTACAGCAAGTTGCCTAGAAGTTAGGCGTGCAGCACTGCACATGTAGTAATGGAAAACACTTTCTGTGATGTAGGACCGTTAATGATGACCTTCAGAACGTATTCCCATTTCTAGATGGACTGGTGTGTTGTTTTCTATTTATTGTGGTATGTTCTGCTACCGTGCTCCAAGATGTCGAGGTGTGTAGTGCCTAGCTCCTATGCAACCTGTTGTACACGCATGCTTGAACAGCTTTGCCCTCCCGGCACTGTACGCCGAAACTTTGGACACAATTTATTGGTATTAGCGTAGATTTCCAGATGTAAGTGTATGGGGGATTTTGTATTAATTTTGTTCAAACAAGTTATATTTGCCGTTTGGGCTCTGAGTTTCCGAACAACCTGTATACAGTATATTGATTGTACTATCCTACACCTCTGACAAGACATCTTGTGAATGTGTGGAATGCCAGGCCACCACCGTGGTTCGGATTCCACGTTAAACTGTAGGTCCTTCATTTCATCTCACAATCACCCTACCATTACACATTAGCGTAAGTGCGTATAACACGAACGGGTAGTAAGACGCGGTGCTAGTAATAATAATAATAATAATAATAATAATAATAATAATAATAATAATAATAATAATAATAAATAATAATATTTTACTTTCTTGCTATCCTATAGGTAGAAAAAGTATTGTGATCGTCATCAAAATTGAGTTCAAGATTTTGATGAATTTCAACGTTCCATGACCCCCCGAATCCGAGAAAGTGTTTTTTTAAATTTCAGTCTGTCCGTTTTTACCTGGTACTAGAGCTTAAACTATTTTACAGAGCAGGATAAAATATGGTATATCTAGGATTGTCATTGGGTTGTCCTGAGGAGTTTTTGAAATAGGATATTAACCCTAAAATTAAGGGTAGTTTACTAAAGGGTGAAAAGAGAAAACAACAATTTTATCAAAATCGGCTCTAACGATTCGATTAAATTCATTTCTAAGCATTGATCAATATTATTTAAAAAAATGGCTGTACTTTAAGGGTTCGGGTCAGAAGCGTAAATTCTTATTTTCTATCACATCTCCAAAACTATTAGAGATATGAAATTACTTATCATTGCAAATATGTAGGTCTATTTACAATACAAATATTCTATTTGAAGCGTATTTATATGAAACCCATAACTATCAAGATAAACGCACGTGTTTTATATATATATATAATTAAACTTATCTAACACTAGAGGGCAAGTATTGCGACCATAAAAAAAATTTGATGAAAAATGTTGATGGATTTCGACGTTTCATGACCCCCCCAACCCTAAATGTGGTATTTTCAATGCCGTATGTCCGTGAGTCTGTTTAACCATAAAATTAAGAGTAGATTAATAATAAAGAGCGAAAAGAGAAAGAATCGATTTTCTCAAAATCAGCTCTAATGATTTTAATTAAAACTCGTAGCTAGGCATTGATTAGGATTATAAATAAAATGGCTATTTTAATTTTCCTATGAAAATAACTTTTAAGGTACTGTCCAGAAGCGGAAATCACAGCTATTTGAGATACTACTAAATAGCTTATCAATGACCAGCTATAGGGGTGTAGTTAGCTAACGCGCTAGTTTCATGTTGATTCAGACTGCCAAGGAAGGAGAAATCGAGGTTCAAATCTTGGTAGGGTGAACTGGTGTGGTTTTTCATAAATGGTTTTCCAATCTCCCTCCACACAAATGCGGGTTACCTTCCTCTAAACTCAACCTTACCAATCCCTAACACATTTGTGTAATTAGTACTTAAGCATATCAACCAAACGGTAGTAAGACGCAGTGCGAAAAAAACAAAAACTTATCATTACCAAATATTAATACTTTTAAAATTAAATTAAAAATTTTTTGAAATATATATATTTATAAAACCATTAGTTTCGGAGATATTGACAAATACATGAATACAATTTTTGTGAGCTTTAGTTGTAGAGATATACTAAAGTTTTAACGCAATAGTTCTCTAATTCCATAGACTAAATAGATAAGTAAGTTTCTCAAAAAGTTTATCTTCTTTTTCTTTACCCTCCTAGGGAAAATGTTTGTACAACAATGATTTTTTATCTCTATAATTTTAGATAAAATAGTCAATATTTACATTTTTTTATTGGCTAAATGTATAAATGAGGAATTTATAAGTAATGCGATAATATATGCATCCCCTAATAAAATGTCGACAATTTTAATACGAAGTATTGACCCATGTTAACCCAATACCGATCTTTTTTTTTGTGTCCACATATTCTAGTAAGGATTTAAATTCTTTGAAAAGAAAATCATAAAATTTAAATCTGGGAGTCAAAAAATGTTTAACTTACTATAACGCAATTTGCTCTTGGGTTTGCTGGTGTATATTATTTCATTTCATATATATGACGAGCTTTGAGTAAATATCTCCATTTGTAAACAATAGAGTGAGAAAGTCCGTGTGGAGTTCCGTACCATTTATTTAAATATATCATCTAGAGTAGGCCTACTTATACATTAATTTGGCATTCACAAATGAAGCGTATAGGTGAAAGAGGGGTAAGTCCTGGTCTAATTCAAATTGAGTAAGTGTTGCCATCTGTTAAACAATCATTGAATAAGTGCTGCCATCTGTTAGACAATCATGCCATCTGTTAAACAATCATTGAATAAGTGCTGCCATCTGTTAGACAATCAAATCTCATTGTAGAATAGATCTGCACTTTGCATCTAGTTTAGACAATCATTGAGTAAGTGCTGCCCATCATGTTAGACATCAAAACTCATTGTAGAATATTGGTAATGCTGGCATCTGTTAGCCAATCATAAGATATTTCTAATGCACTTTAGATGATAGCAAGAAAAGTATTTGTCGTATTTAAATATATATTTTAAATTGTTCGTTGAGTCTTTATAAGGTTTGAGATATAAAAGTTGTCCCAGGTTTGTTACTTTTGCTCTTTTTTATCTTAAAAACTTCAAACGAAATAACTTTTCACTCACTCCTTAATCTCTGGAATCCCTCCAGCTGGCGGAGGCTCCTAGGCTGTTGATTTTAAAACCCATGCCTTATTCCAGTTTTGAATCAAACCCGGGACCCCTAGCTCAGTAGGCAAACACGTTATCAACCACGCCCAACAATCTTTATTGTTGTCTTTATCATAAATAATACTATCGTAGGCCCGCATATTTGTACTAATGGAGTGTACGAATAACAAAGGTATATTTAATAAGAAATGCATCCTCATTTCATGAATAAAGAGTGAGAAAAGAAAAATATATCTTCTTTACATTCGTCCCGGATTCGATTCCTGACCTACCCGTCACCATTAAATTAGTTTTGACTATCTTTACGTTTAGTCCTTGTTTGTGTCTGTAATTAAATGCATATAGCTTGGATGGGTAGTAAGGCGAAGAACATATAAACAAGAAAAATAAATCCCCGGTCTACCCAATAAATCATGATTAACCGGAGTTTACCATCGGACCATAATGTCGGGAGAGTCAGTCACACAAGGAGGGATTCACCAACTCTGGAAACAATAACCAGCCAGACATTGCTGACGACAAAGCCGTGATGAATGATAATTAGCGAGGGGAGGGGGTTGGGGGATGACGGACCCCTAGGCCACTCACACTCCCACACCCTTAGCCGTAATCAAAATTGTGCTCCATACTGTCCTCCCTCGAAATAGACCCTTTCACTTGGAATATATTTAAAAAATGATTCTGTGGTAGTTGACCACTTAGGATAAGGATGTCCCGGGAGGTTGTAAGGAAAGCTAAATTGATACGGTGTGGACGAGCAGAACAGTAACCATGTACAGAATATATTAATAATTACTTTCAAATACTTAACATCCATTACTGTTTCCAGGACTAGGACAGACACAGCATCCAGTCCTCAACCGTTAATTTATCACTATGAAAAGGTAAACCCACATTTTCATCAATGTTACATTTTTCGGCCATGCCGGGAATCTAACCCGGGACCCTTAGCTCAATGGACCGACACGCTACCGACTGAGCTAAGGTGTCAGATTCTTTCAGATTCTAGTAGCCATAGTCTTGCCAACTAAATAACAAAGTACTAAAAACGAGATGCAAGACGTTTGCGTGTTAATTCGCGAACAAATAGGCCTACAATAATATTACGGATTAAGAGCGTCTAACCGGAGGAAAAACATTAGAATGAAGTTGGGAAGAGTTGAAGAGCCTCTTCCGAGTCCTCTACCCCTGGCCAAGAGGGGCAGACATGTAGGGGAGGAGTGCTCAACATGTAAGTGCATATTAAATGATGCATAGCGCTTGGCAAATGACATGTTAGCCCCTGAGTACACGCTACAAAACTCTCCACACAATGTTTTCAAACCAGAAGGACTTTTTTTGGTATATTTTTTTTACGGTTGTCTCTCTTTGTTTTGTGTGAAGTTTTTTTTTTTTTGCCAGCCACATATCACTCACTTTTTTTTTTCCATTCCCTCTCTCGTACACACGCACACGCACACGCGGGAAAGCACGCACGCTCACGATCTGCGGCGCTAAGCGAAAAAGCAACGCCCCTAAAAGTGTGGACAACAGTACCAGCTAAACCAATTAAGGCATTATTTAGGTTTGCAATAGGCTGTCAGGCCACTCAGCCTATCTAGTGTGTGTGTGTTTGCTGCTAAAAAACCTAACCTTCAACCCCTACCCCCTTCCCGTGAAAAAAACACACACATCACACTCCACTCTTTGTACTAGCCTTTTAGCGCAAACACAGGAACAATTTGGTTACCCCCCTTCCCTCCCCTAGCCCCTGAAACCTTTTTCCCCAGCACTTTTCCCACAGCACTCCCATAACGTACACAAGTATTTTGTTTGACTATTTGGTGTTGTCAATAAAAATTAGGTCGTGAAATATATCTCGCGATCTTTCAATCTGTGAAAACATTGAAGGTTTGGTATCTCCACATAACAGACTTTGTTTTAACCCCGACTATAAATAGTTATTATTACCTCACACATTTCTAATCGGGTAGCGATGTTAAATTATATTATTCAGCCCCGGGGATGAGGAAAACCGTTGTAAAAATATTAACTAGGGAAACATGAGGGAGGAAGAGGGTTCGGAGGGGAGATGATGTATTTATTATTTCCATAGTAAATTTATAAATTTATAGGATCAAAGCCATGTTTAGTTTATGTGATATCCATTCGTTTGAGTAAGGAACCGTTTGCCTCAAAATATAGAGGAAAATGTTTCCTAGATTATAATTCCAGTAGATTGAGAGGGGGGGGGGGGATAAGGACGTCATACTATACACCTAGGATACTCGCGTTTAAAAAGACCGAGGAGGCAGGGATCAGGACGGTAAGATTAGAAAAATGTATCCACGTTTGGGTGGAAAATAAATTAAAATCATAAAAAAAACCTATAGTACACTAGACCAGGAATAGAATGAGCGTGATGTTTATTCCACGTGTCCAACGAGGCGGATAATCTCGGTAGCTAGTGCCGCACTTTCAAATAAAGGCACATTTTATTTGTCGTAATCCAGCTTGCACTCTTCAAGACGAAATTTCTACAGCCAGGCCTACTGTCCATTTGCCATAGGAAGGGTATTAAAAAAAATTCAAACATATAATTTTTTCAGCTAAAAGTTGACAGTTCCTACCATTTTACTATTGTTATTTTCAAGGCATTTATGATATACAGAGTGTCCACCATGAAACTCCACTGTACCGAACTGTATGTGATTAAATATTTTTAATATCGTGGTAGACATCCTGTATAAGAAAATAGACTGCTACAGATCCCATAGAATGACGTATGAATACGTTAAAGTAGATATAGTAGCTTGCCTAGCTGTAAGAATAGTCTCTTCCTATGAAAATTTGACTGAACACAGTTTCTTAAAAGGAGTCTAATCAGTCATTTCTTCAAAATGTTGGCCGCAACTTAAGACACGAAGGGTTTAAGGCACTCACTAGAACAGAGGATTAAACCGTGGACTTCTGAGTCATTTTAGTACAAGAATAATACTGGCCATGAGAGAAGTGAAGCTTTCTGTAGCTAATACTAACATTATATGTACTTACTCTGAAAGATAGCAAGCTCACCTCCATAATGGCGTAGCTTAAAATATAGGTCCATAGTACAATCTTTCATCAGAGGCGGGGCAGAATATTCGTGATTGGGGGAGAACGCTGCCAGAATATTCGTGTTGGGGTACAGCCCAAATTTTCGTGATGTGGGGGTGAGGGAGGGCGCTGTCAGAATTTTCGTAATGGGGAGGGCAGCTTTGCCATTTATTTTATTTTATGGAATAAAGTGGTTTCACTGGATTGGGCCGGGAGAAGTTCCCCTTCAAGAAATTTTGGCGGAAAAATCCTTCAAAATTTTAGAATTTATTATTTTGAAAGTAATTTATAAATTAATTAGTAAATATGAAAAACCACGAATACAAGTCTATTGTTTATTTATGTTTTTGTTAGTTAAATTATGTGTAAAAAATTTAGGTAAATTATTGACAATGATTGGCACATGAAGCAACTGTCTAGTGAGATATAACGTGACAGTACAACAAGTAGTGTAACATAGATATAACTGTCTAGTGAGATATAACGTGACAGTACAACAAGTAGTGTAACATAGATATAACTGTCTAGTGAGATATAACGTGACAGTACAACAAGTAGTGTAACATAGATATAACTGTCTAGTGAGATATAACGTGACAGTACAACAAGTAGTGTAACATAGATATAACTGTCTTATGAGATATAACGTGACAGTACAACAAGTAGTGTAACAAAGATATAACTGTCTAGTAAGATATAGCGTGACAGTACAACAAGTAGTGTAACATAGATATAACTGTCTTATGAGATATAACGTGACAGTACAACAAGTAGTGTAACATAGATATAACTGTCTAGTGAGATATAACGTGACAGTACAACAAGTAGTGTAACATAGATATAACTGTCTAGGGAGATATAACGTGACAGTACAACAAGTAGTGTAACATAGATATAACTGTCTAGTGAGATATAACGTCACAGTACAAGTAGTGTAACATAGATATAACTGTCTAGTGAGATATAGCATGACAGTACATCAAGTAGTGTAACATAGATATAACTGTCTAGTAAGATATAGCGTGACAGTACAACAAGTAGTGTAACATAGATATAACTGTCTAGTGAGATATAACGTGACAGTACAAGTAGTGTAACATAGATATAACTGTCTAGTGAGATATAACGTGACAGTACAAGTAGTGTAACATAGATATAACTGTCTAGGGAGATATAACGTGACAGTACAAGTAGTGAAACATAGATATAACTGTATAGTGAGATATAACGTGACAGTACAAGTAGTGTAACATAGATATAACTGTCTAGTGAGATATAACGTGACAGTACAACAAGTAGTGTAACATAGATATAACTGTCTAGTGAGATATAACGTCACAGTACAACAAGTAGTGTAACATAGATATAACTGTCTAGTGAGATATAACGTGACAGTACAACAAGTAGTGTAACATAGATATAACTGTCTTATGAGATATAACGTGACAGTACAACAAGTAGTGTAACATAGATATAACTGTCTAGGGAGATATAACGTGACAGTACAACAAGTAGTGTAACATAGATATAACTGTCTAGTGAGATATAACGTCACAGTACAAGTAGTGTAACATAGATATAACTGTCTAGTGAGATATAGCATGACAGTACATCAAGTAGTGTAACATAGATATAACTGTCTAGTAAGATATAGCGTGACAGTACAACAAGTAGTGTAACATAGATATAACTGTCTTATGAGATATAACGTGACAGTACAACAAGTAGTGTAACATAGATATAACTGTCTAGGGAGATATAACGTGACAGTACAACAAGTAGTGTAACATAGATATAACTGTCTAGTGAGATATAACGTCACAGTACAAGTAGTGTAACATAGATATAACTGTCTAGTGAGATATAGCATGACAGTACAAGTAGTGTAACATAGATATAACTGTCTAGTGAGATATAGCGTGACAGTAAAAGTAGTGTAACATAGATATAACTGTCTAGGGAGATATAGCATGACAGTACAAGTAGTGTAACATAGATATAACTGTCTAGTGAGATATAGCACGACAGTACAAGTAGTGTAACATAGATATAACTGTCTAGTGAGATATAACGTGACAGTACAACAAGTAGTGTAACATAGATATAACTGTCTAGTGAGATATAACGTGATAGTACAAGTAGTGTAACATAGATATAACTGTCTAGGGAGATATAACGTGACAGTACAACAAGTAGTGTAACATAGATATAACTGTCTAGTGAGATATAACGTGACAGTACAACAAGTAGTGTAACATAGATATAACTGTCTAGTGAGATATAACGTCACAGTACAAGTAGTGTAACATAGATATAACTGTCTAGTGAGATATAGCATGACAGTACATCAAGTAGTGTAACATAGATATAACTGTCTAGTAAGATATAGCGTGACAGTACAACAAGTAGTGTAACATAGATATAACTCTCTAGTGAGATATAACGTGACAGTACAAGTAGTGTAACATAGATATAACTGTCTAGTGAGATATAACGTGACAGTACAAGTAGTGTAACATAGATATAACTGTCTAGGGAGATATAACGTGACAGTACAAGTAGTGTAACATAGATATAACTGTCTAGTGAGATATAACGTGACAATACAAGTAGTGTAACATAGATATAACTGTCTAGTGAGATATAACGTGACAGTACAACAAGTAGTGTAACATAGATATAACTGACTAGGGAGATATAACGTGACAGTACAAGTAGTGTAACATAGATATATATGTCTAGGGAGATATAGCATGACAGTACAAGTAGTGTAACATAGATATAACTGTCTAGTGAGATATAGCATGACAGTACAAGTAGTGTAACATAGATATAACTGTCTAGTGAGATATAGCATGACAGTACAAGTAGTGTAACATAGATATATATGTCTAGGGAGATATAGCATGACAGTAAAAGTAGTGTAACATAGATATAACTGTCTAGGGAGATATAGCATGACAGTACAAGTAGTGTAACATAGATATAACTGTCTAGTGAGATATAGCACGACAGTACAAGTAGTGTAACATAGATATAACTGTCTAGTGAGTTATAGCGTGACAGTACAACAAGTAGTGTAACATAGATATAACTGTCTAGGGAGATATAACGTGACAGTACAACAAGTAGTGTAACATAGATATAAGTGTCTAGTGAGATATAACGTGACAGTAAAAGTAGTGTAACATAGATATAACTGTCTAGTGAGATATAACATGACAGTACAAGTAGTGTAACATAGATATAACTGTCTAGTGAGATATAGCGTGACAGTACAACAAGTAGTGTAACATAGATATAACTGTCTAGTGAGATATAACGTGACAGTACAAGTAGTGTAACATAGATATAACTGTCTAGTGAGATATAACGTGACAGTACAACAAGTAGTGTTACATAGATATAACTGTCTAGTGAGATATAACGTGACAGTACAACAAGTAGTGTAACATAGATATAACTGTCTAGTGAGATATAACGTGATAGTACAAGTAGTGTAACATAGATATAACTGTCTAGGGAGATATAACGTGACAGTACAACAAGTAGTGTAACATAGATATAACTGTCTAGTGAGATATAACGTGACAGTACAACAAGTAGTGTAACATAGATATAACTGTCTAGTGAGATATAACGTGACAGTACAAGTAGTGTAACATAGATATAACTGTCTTATGAGATATAACGTGACAGTACAACAAGTAGTGTAACATAGATATAACTGTCTAGTGAGATATAACTTGACAGTACAACAAGTAGTGTAACATAGATATAACTGTCTAGTGAGATATAACGTGACAGTACAACAAGTAGTGTAACATAGATATAACTGTCTAGTGAGATATAACGTGATAGTACAAGTAGTGTAACATAGATATAACTGTCTAGTGAGATATAGCATGACAGTACAACAAGTAGTGTAACATAGATATAACTGTCTAGTGAGATATAACGTGACAGTACAACAAGTAGTGTAACATAGATATAACTGTCTAGGGAGATATAACGTGACAGTACAAGTAGTGTAACATAGATATAACTTGTGTAATATTTTAATTGTTAATATAAAATACTTATTAAAAATAAATCCGAGGAGGCGCACGCTCTTACCACTCCCACCCTCTGTGTTCGCCCCAGAATACTTTACGGTAAGATTGCTATCTTTCAAGGTTAACGGAGTGTACAACAACCCATTCAATCAATAATTATATGTGTGTTTTATTTATTTCCCACGACGTCTTACTATCCGCTTGAAATATCCGCATTTAATTACGTTAAGGGGGTAGGGTTAAGGAAAGTCAATGTTAGAGGAAATGAACCATTCATAAAAATCCATCCAAAGTTCATCCATCTGATATTCGAACTTCAACCTCACTCTAACAATAAATTAGACTAGATGAGCTTGACGTTTAGTTCGCGCGTCCCCCAGAGTTGGGTAGTGTAATATTATCCTCTTGATATAGGTTATCATTGTAATTGACATGACTATCAGAAGACTATTTTAAATATTTAGAGTGAAATAAAATGTGTTTTAAAGATCATATAAAAACAAAGCTGTCTAAAAAGGTAAAACATATATAGTAAGTGAGAAGTCTTAAGGCGCTAAAATATCATAAACTCATAAAAACAAGAAGGGGTTCATAACTCTCCTGGGTGGAGCTGTCCGGCAGTAGGAGAACAAACACGGGATGGAAAATACAAATAATACAAATTGTGATGTGACCCTCCTATTAAAATACACAACTCGTTTCAAAAATATCCATATATAGTATATAGTATCAGCTAATTGTCGTTTACTAGATATTAAGGTCTTAGTAATCAACCAAAACAGTTGGATTTTCGGCCCTTTAAAAGAAAGAAATTTAACTTTTAAATTATGTTTATAAGTCTATATATATACACACAGAGGGGGGGGGGGGTCACAAAATGATTTGTGTTTATTCCACTAAACACCAAACCCTTGTACTGTTAACGGTTTTATCAATATTTAACCTAAGCGTAACATCTGATTTGCAATATCTCAGCTACCTAAACACCCTCCTTTACTTATTTATAGTTGGTATCTTAAAAAGTTTTTCTCGTCAATAATAAACCCAAATCAATTAAAGTAGGCCAATAGTAAGCACTCCATGGAGGTAGCAAGGATATACACAAGGATACACCTGATCCTCAGCTCCTTGAGCCAGGTTGAGTCCATCAACACTGGGGCTCGCTAGTGTCAATGCTCAGTGATACAAGCACTTCTAATGGGCAGTTGTTAAACGACTCACTTTTAACATGTTCATAGTAAAGGGACCTCTGTAGGTCTAATGAGCAGTCTGCGTAAGCACTTTGTGAAGTAGGATTATGTGACTTAATGGGTCTTTGGTCACCGGTGACATGTTCGAAACCAGACAGGATGCAGTGGTGGTGATAACTTCTCAATCAAAATTTTCAGTGTGATCTTTTTTACCCTAAACCTTCTACGTTAATCTAGGTATAGTTTCTCTATATTTGTGATCCCTACCCAACGATTAAGTTGTTAAAAGCCCTCGTGTTGAATTTATAAATACAAATAAACTATTAAACATTAAATAGTTTTCTACAAAAAAAAAGAAATATGAAAATCACGATCCACATTTAAGAAACAAACATTTCAACAGATAATGTCACTAAATGTTTCCCTCCCTTTCTAAAAAAAAAAAAAAATAGCCAAACATTTTGTGCGCGCTGTGTGGAGAACGTTTGAGCGACCCACCCCTTCATTGATGGGGACTTCCTACAACGCCGACCCACGTGGTAGTGGGAGGGGTCCTGCCGGTTTTATAAATGACCTAGTACTTGTTTGTTTCACGAAATTAGCCCTCGTGGGGAGAGGGTTGGCTGGCAGAGAGTGCTGACATCTGACGGGAATATACGAATTCGTGTCCAGACATCTCTTATCCATTACGTTCGTTAGCAAGAGAGAGAGAGAGAGAGAGAGAGAAAAGGAAATAAAGCCAGAAAAGGCGTGAGTGCTGCAAGGGTAGCCCCCATTAGTAGTTCTATGTTGATGCAAAGGCAAGAACCTTCCTACCTAATTACAAGGACCATAGCGAACTCATTACTAGTGCATTATCTCGCAGACATTAGAATAATCAAACTGAAAATATTGCCAAAGTACACTTTCCTCTTCACTTTGAACCGCAACCCCCATCACCCCTCTTGTGTCCTTTCCATGCACACTGTGTCCCAAAATCTCTTGCTCGTTGAGTCATGAAAAGATTCACTCCAGGTCAGTTGGTTCTACAACGAGACCAAGTCCATTTAAAAGTCAGAAAAAAAAAAACTTCAAACTTTTGTTTTTGCTCCGCGTCTCCTCCCTCGGCCGGTTTGCACTTATTTAATTACGTCACTGAGGTAGGGATGGAGCACTTGGGATTGAGAAGAAATGAACACTTCGTTTAACTTGAGAGGTAGCAAGCTAACCTTACTTGTTTACACTATGGTACAGCTTATATGATAGGACCATAGTTTAGACTGTGAACTCTCACTGCAAACGGAGGGCCCATGAAATTGAGAGAATAGTTAAGGTAAAAACACCCTCAGTTCAGTCTGAATTTCATTGGAAGAATCTTTTACGTAATACAAACCTTTTTTCATGGTCAACATTGATAAAATTGTAATATATTATTAGTTTTATTTTATGGGTTTTGTTAATATCTATCAAAATTGAACTTTGCAACTCACACGACTTGACGTATGACTACATGAAATAATATCTAGTAAGTTTTATAGTTGATAGATAAGGAAAAACCTTCCAATGAAAATTGTACTGTACATTGCATCTGTCTAGTAACGGTAGTGCCATTACTAACCTTTTTACAACAAACTAAGGTAGATTTGGTAGTTTTCTTATGGTAATTAACACCCCTAAGGCTGGTCACACACTATGGACGTAACGTAACAGCGTCTCGTGCCAAGCAGCGTAGCGTGTGTGGGGTACCACGTAAATCTTGATTCACACGCTCACCGAAAAATAGAATGAAGAGTCTGCGCAGTAATTCACACACTTTAAGATGACCCATGATGCATTGCAACACTAACTTAAAACAGTTGACTATCAACAGATTTTATTTTATAATAGATAAACATATATTTTTGGTCATTCTCCCGATGGACGTTTTCAAACTATAACGCTGTGTCGTGGCGCAATCCAATACATCGATAAACAAGCTTTGCATTAACAGGTTATTTCAAATCTCCTAACAAAGACCAACGAGGCTGTCTGCTAGCTTCTGGCTGTAGAGCGCATGCGTTGACAAATGCGCATGCGCATTGATTTAAGATGGCTGGTTCTGAGATTTGATTGGTTCTCCTATGCCTAACATCTCGAGCAGAGCGGACAAAGTAGAGAATAGTTTAACTCCAGCAGAACAGCTCGCGCCGATTAAGCGGAAATGTTGTGATTGGCTTAGAGCGCGTCACGTGACCACGTTTCTTTTCTGCACTAGTTTTTCGGCGAACGTGTGAATCCACAGTAAGACCGAAAGTAGCAAGAGATCCGCTCGGTGCTCGGTTCGAAGGAGCATTCCATGCAGATAATACTTGGCATTGCTCCAGTCAGCCAGTTGTGCCCATAGTATAGTGGAGTGCGGTTTGGTTGTATTGCAAGTTTTACATCATAGAGTGCTTTGAGGAACTAACATGATCATTAATACAAGCATAGGGCTACGAGAAGAGGCACATCAGCTTCACTACCACAATATAAAGCGCAATGGCGCGTGGATTGAATTGGCAGATGAAGGAGTGCAAGAAGAAATGGGAGGGTCTGTTGGCTTCATTCCGGCGTGAGAAGGCAGCACATTGAAATGAATAACCAGATTTTTAAAATATGCTCAAAGAATGTCCCTACTGAATTTGGTTAAAATCTGTCCATGAGTTTAACAGTTATCACTGTAAGATACGGAAAGACAGATAAAATGCCAAATGGTCAAGTTGAAACCGAGCCTCACTTCGCTGGGCCAACAAATTTGCGTTAAGCTTAGTCAATTTGAATTATTTTAAGATTTACTCAACCTTGACAGATATTTGCTAAATAAAAAAATTAGGTCCCTACACAAAGTTGATTAAAAGAATATTTTTATAAAACTAATGTGTCAATTTTATTTTATAAGAAAACCAATTTTTGAAAATATTAATAAATTTTAATTATGGTATGCACTCGAACATGAAGATTTTTTTGTGTGTGTGTTGAAACTTTTCAAAGTTTTCAAAAACTGTAATAGTAAAGTTTTTTTATAATTTGCTCTTAGATATTGTTCATTACAACTTTTGCTTTGTTAATTATTGTATAATATTCAAATTATTTTGAGAATGAAATATTTATTTTCCACAAGTTAATTGGAATATGTTTAGTTGTGTTTTATTATTATTATTATTATTATTATTATTATTATTATTTTAAATGTTACTATCATATAATTAGGCACTAAAAGTTATAAGATACCAAATCATAAACAAAGAAAATTACACGTTTTATTTTAGAATTTAGAATTGAAAACGGATATCAATTTATATAGTACTTTTTTTTTTGCTCAAATTAAAATACTCACAATTAAATTTGAAAGCAACTAACCCAAGTTGAGCTCTCTATCCCCAGGGTGTACTTACGCCCTTCTAGCACACCCTCTCCCCCCTTGGCAACTTGTTATTGATCCGGACTGAGGAATTCACAATCAGTCACGTCTGAGTCATAATGAAACGTTACTATAGCTACAGTGCGCTGCACCCCATACCCCCCCACCACGCAGTAATGATGAGGTCAGGGGGGGGGGAGAGGACGCGATTATTTCAACCTCCTCCCCCTTCTTCACAACATACAGCAGTTGGTGTTTTAATGAGGGGTCAACACGGGTCCCCCAACCCTCGGCCCTTCCTCCCGACGTTGGCGGTGATGTTGTTGGGTTCACAGGTGTGATCCTGGCTGTCACTACGAGCCAGGAGTTACCCTTCCCCCTCAAAACTCTCACGTCCTTATTATTACTAGTCAAAATAACAAGTCGCGACAATAGGTTCCGGAGGAGTTGGGATCAAATCCCTGCAAGTGAGATTAAGGTACAAACTAGAGTGGAACCGCCATGGAAACAACCTTAGCTGAGAGTTCAACAAGTGACCAAATCTTTAGTAGGTTTCTGGGAGGCTGCACCTAATATTAGGGCTCTGCGAGTACACTCGGATCTCGAGTTTCGAGCTGAGCTCGTCATTAAATCTCGAGATCGAGAGGGAAAGTTTTGTACGCTCGTCAATTTCGAGCTTCCTCTGGATATATGTACAAATAAATTCTTAAAACGCAATGGTAAGTAAGTATAGGCTATTTAATTTAGATTACATCAGTAGTTTCACTTATAATTCATTTGGTAGCTTACCAAGTTAATATAAAGTTTCACATTAATAAAGTAACAGAGTTCTAAAATTATTTTCGACAGGTAGACTAATTCAATATTTTCAACCATTTTGAATCATCCTCGATTGAAGTTGTATTGACATGAAAAGGTAGGGAAATAAAATAAAAATAGTTAAATAGATCCCAAAATACTTGAATAATCATAATGTTTACTAGTTTTACATGGTCATTTTCTTAGATTATAATTGTAGTTAAATTAGAAATTTACCAATAGAGTATGAATTGGTTGTTTTAGAACTTCCGTTAAACTACAAAACTAGACCTTGTTACTATTTAGTTATATTTATGTTGGTTAACTTGTCTTAAATCAGTAGGGATCAACATTAAAATAAATATTTTATCAAACGTATCATATTTAAATCAAAATAGCACTTACTATTCTATATTGTTTATTAGAAATATTATTTTAGCCATCTTATTTTTCATTTTAGAGTATGGGCATCAACTTTTATGCATTATTTATTGAAAATGAATTAAATTTCCTAATAATATAGTTTCTAGTGAATCCCATATGAGGCGCATACAAATACGCATAGAGGAATGAAGTTGGAATATATGCAGTGATCATGATCGATTCTTACATTAAGGATTAATAAACGAAATATGAATTCGGACTTCTAACTGCTTATGTTTCTTACGTTTTCTGGATAATTAAAGCCACGGAGGTTTATTTTGGGGGAATATTAGCTCATTAAAAAGTGAATTTTACTAACTTTTCTGTAAAGACATTTGTGTTGAAACCACATTGATTTTTTATTTTATTTGAGTGTTGTAATTATTTTTAAATCATTCTTAAATGTTATCTATAATTAAAAAAAACAATACTCGTATTTCCGTTTTTTTTAACTTTCTTTTCAAACATATTTACTATTTTAAAAATGTGTATAATTCTTATTTAAAAACATGTGCTGTTTCCATAAATTTTTAAATCTCATATTTTAAAGATGTGACATTTACATTTTATATTTGTTTTGACTGGTGACATTTTAAATATACTATTTTAAATTTAGGTAGCGTGTCTGTCTACTGATCTAAGGGTCCCAGGTTCGATTTATGGCATGGCCGAACAATTTATCATTAGTGAAATGTATGTTTCCCCTTTCACAGTGATGAGTTAACGGTCAGAGGACGGGATGTTGTGTCTTTTCTAGATTTAGGTTGATTTATAAGTCGTGTACTGATAGAATCAGTCGGTTCTTAAAGTGCACGTTAAATACCTCGAATAAACTATACATTTACAAAGCGTGAAAGCACATACTTTGCCAGAAGTGAAGGAAGGGTTTGGTAATAGGATAAATCTGTGCCAGGACCAGGATTTGAACCCCGGACCCCTAACACAAAAGTCCGACACCTTACCCCTAGACCACCAGGTCCCCAAGTAAACAAATAATCTTATAATTTTAAAATTATGAAAATACTTGAACTAGACTCAAACTTAGAAGCTGTTTGACATACTTGACTCGAATGGAAAAACCCTGGGGATATCAAAACTAATTCGAGGTAACCAAAAATCCAATTAACCATTTTTATGAGTATCTAAGCAGCTGGTACAAACTAAATCAATACCTTCACAATATGCTACATATAAACACACAATGTAGACAACTTATGCCATATAAAACATACATATACAATATATTCATAAGTAAAATTTAAACAAAAAAATAAAAATTTGGAAAAATTAACATAAGAAAAGTTCAGACATATCAATTTTTGAACTCAAATGACATTGCATTAAAAAAAATTAATTCTCTTAGTCCGTCATAGTTTGCTTATCTTGACTCAATGAACAAACTCTTCAAGTTTACTTATTGCATGACATTTTTTTTATCTTACGTCTGGTTTGTATTCAGTAAATCTTCTCTTTTACTCTAGTTGACATTATTGGCATATTGGGCGATTTAATAAAGATCGTTAAGATAGGTTTGAAATGAGTACAAACTGAAAAGATTAACAAATGGATCCGAATTATTAAAAAAAAAAAATCGTTCTGAAATTTAAATTAAATGTTATTTTTTACCATTGATTTAAATAGTAGTTTCATGAGGAATAATGGTGGGGTGGAATTAGCCAGATCCTACTGTGTGGTGTGTGTGTGTGTATATAATGAGGGTTCAATCCGAGGGTGGGTTTTGATGCGCTTCCCATTCATCTGGAGCTGGGCATACATTTAGCCCTTCGTCCGGTTAATGTTGCCAAAACCTTATGGGAGAAAGCGCATCCTGAAGAAATCCTGAAAGTGCGGTAGTTTCACGTTGCTTTCGACACAGGGTATTCTATGAGAGAGAGAGCGAGAGAGAGAAAGGGCCTACAATTTTGTCAGAGAGGTATTTTCACATACCTTCCAGGGTTATTCTACATGCCACAATTATGAATGACATGAGACAGAAAGCTTTACTTCCCTTTTAAAGTTGTGATACGGATTTTCTACATTCGGTAAAAATCCGCGATGCTTGGATGAATTTGAACCCATGAACATCGGGTCTTGAGGGGGGTATTTTAACCCAAGTACAACGAGACCCTAAATATCTTAAGTAATTAGTTACAATTAGTGCCATCCAGAAGTAAGCCGAGACAAATGTGGATTTCTTCAAAGCTATCGATTATTCGCTCTGAAATAACTTATACAGCGATAACAACAGCATCTGCTGACTACTACGCTTTATTTGCTCGTCTCGCTCCAGCGCACCAAGCGGAGGTAAGAATAAACCAAGGTCTGCTGTTAACTAAACTCAACTCGACTGATGTAAACGCAACACAAAGTAATGCTAATTCTCATCCCGTGAAACTGCGCAAGGTTGGAGGAGGGGAATGCCTGTTGCGACAATTGGCCTCGCGGGCTCTACAGGTAATGTTTATTCTATCGCCGGTTACCAGGTGGGTGGGTGGGGGTTTGTTAACGCTAACTTACGCATTCATTTAGACCGAATGCGTTTCACGAGCTAAAACCACACCTCAAGGACATTGACGATCGTCATCGTTTTCCCAAGAGGGTAACTGGTAAGAAAGAAGAACTTTGAGTGTCCCGACAATTGTTGGGACGTGTAGTAATTTATGTAGGTCATATATATTTTTAAGAGAAATACGTCTTTTTAGAATAGTGAATTATTCTCAGATTGGCATGGACCTGTGTTTTAATGTAGACCTTTAGTTGGAATGAAAAGGGACGCAAATTAAGGTAAGTTCTTTGTAGTTTTTACTAAAATAACATTTTTGGCCAAAATATTTCTTTAGTAGATACGTTTAGCCTTATTTTTATTTTTTTACACATGGTATAATTTAGAGTTCTCGTATATTTCTCATGATCATTGTATAATTTGACCAGAAACATTAATTTAAATAAAATAAAATCTCCTGTTTAAATTCGACAAGGCTCATGAATAGTTAAGAATTGGTAAGAAAATTAAATTAAACATACCTACTAAAGCTATATTTTTTTTAAATTCTGGCCCTAAGGTTTATTATGAAAACCACGAGAATACTTACATTGACTCGTGTCCATCCCAACTTAAAGCATGTGAGTCAATCGCAGAGTATTTACTGCTATTTTTTTAGTGATAAAAATAATAATGTTTTAATAGTTTTCTGATTTTAATAATTCACTTTCTTGGAGGTTGAATCTTATGTTTTAGGTTTCTATCTATTAATAGGTTCTTGTTAAGTATGTAGAGTTGTATGATGATTTTGTATTTTACGATTTTGGCTCCAGATTACCCGCATCGGTGGGCACAAAGACTAAGGCATCATTCGCACCTGGTTTCCCAGTGACGTGTCAGGGGCTATAGTCATGGCTAGGTCTACCGAGTTTTTTTAATCTCCTTAATGGTTCTACCCACTCCCTCCATGCAAATTTGGGTAAAGTTCCCCTAAAGTTGTGTCAGTACGAGAAGCTAGTCCATACAGATGGTATTAATATAATACCTTCATACCTTAATGTCGAATTGACAGACATGGCGTTAAGTTTCTACAATAATGTCTTGGAAACTAATTCTACAATTTATTTATTTGTGCTCATGATTTTAAAATATTTGCCACTTCACAAAAATTGTTCGCCTCTTATATTTTTTGGCCTTCCGTGCATTTATCAATAACAATTGAAGGTTAGTCATTGTTAGGTTAGTGGGTGTATTGTTATAACCAGGGCCTGGATTTTGATGACATAAAAATAATCAATAATTACCTTAATATATGAACAGAGTCGTAATAAATGCTAATACTAAATCAAACATATGTTTTACAAATGTAAACTGAAAATTATCCATGTAATGAAGTCTTTAACAAATCAACTCTTCATTCTGCTAAATATAATATTGATTTACAAATACCAGCTTCAGTAGTAATAGCCACCCCCTCCCAACGCAACCCTCACTATCTTAGTTACAGTTTCTGACCAGGAATGCGTACTTTACAACCAGACAAGCAAAGAGGATACAAAGTTCATGGCCAACATTATCTTCTTTCATCACACAGTTGTTGGAATGAGAATTATGCATTTATAAAAAATCTAGGTTGCATTAAAAATATACTTTATCAACATGAATGCCTTAAAATGGCTCAGGAAATGCCAAAATACTCAGAAATTTCCAAGATTACCTGAAAATGACTTTTAAAGGACGAAAACCAAGAAAATATGACCTCAAATTCTAAAATGAAAAAAGATTACCAAAAAATTACATATAAAATACACATTTCTACAACCAGAAGATCATAAACAAAGTGTATGTACTTATATGAGCATCGTATGTGGCGTACCAATAAAAGGATGACATGTCAATAAAGCCCGGACCTTGGTTGTAACCAACCTGTCGTTGAGTCTTACATATTATGTAGCTATCACTTTAACTAATATTAATAGATACAAGTTTAATAAAACAAACCTATTATATTACATATTTATATAATCTATGCCATATAATTTATTGCTAATTAAGTTTAAATATATTATCAAAACACTTTCCTCGGGGCGCCATATTTGGTTCATATCCTGACACAGACCTGTGAAGACTTGTATTTATTTTAGCACCGCGTCTTACTACTCGTTTGGGTTGTACGCCTATGTACCAAGTACTCTAATGTGTTAGGGACTAGGAAGGTTGAATTTATAGGACGTGTACCCGCATTTGTGTGGAGGAAAGGTGGAAAACCAAATAGGAAAGATATTTCCATACATCCGACTGGGATTGAGCCCCGTCGTATTGCGAGAATAGCAACTTAGACCATGCGGCCACCGAAGCGGGTTATTGTTTCATTAATATCAACTTTACTCACGTGAGAACAAGATATATATATTATATATATATATATATATATATATATATATATGTATCTATATATATATATATATATATATGTGTGTATATATATATATATGTGTATATATATATATATATATATATATAGAGAGAGAGAGAGAGAGAGAGAAAGCGAGAGAGAGAGATAGGGAGGACAGAGAAATAGGAGCTGAGAACATTTGGAATAAACATAGGCGGCGAGTTTGGCCGATTTTCGTGAAGCGGCGGATAATACATTAATTAAGCTTATTAGCAGTTATTGTAAAAGAGTCATTTATTGTAAAAACATTGATATTAGTATATTCACATGGATGACCTTATCCTTTTCTGAAGACTAGAATAGCTCAGAATAAATTATTATATACAAACTCTTAATGAAAATTAATAAAATAAAAAATATATATCAACATGTGCGAACCAGATATTTCAGTAAATAAACATAATCATTCAAAAATTAGAAGTCCCGATGACAAGAATCACTTCCTTTGATCGTGTCAGTCACCTGATGCGGTCCACATCCCCCTAGTGACGCCACTGGCGACCAGTTTAATTTCTCCCCGTCTCTATGAGGGGTTAGAGTGGTCGACCATGAGTCCCTTGTTCGACTAAGGGTAGAGGTGACAAATATAATAACCAGGGACCAGATTTTGACATGTTATCTTTAATATGGTACATAACAGAGAGTTCCCATAAGTACATTAGGTATGTTCATGATACTATGGCTATAGACATGTACATTTTATATTTCTTTTTCTTTGTAATTTGGTATTTTATGTCGTATTTTAACGTTTTAATAATATTTAAGCTTTTTTTTTTTTTTTTCATTTTAAGTTGAATAATATCGATGTTTCGTAATTTCATCAATACTTAAATATAAAATATTTGACCACACCATAGTTGGACTGACAAGATAATGCAGGCTTCAAATAGGCCTAATCTTGGTACACTCTGTACTATGGTGGTAGGAATAACCAATTCTGAGTGAAATATTGCATTTTAGCTTAAAATATTTATGTGGGAGGGGGTAGCTATTGCTTCTGAAGCAGGTATTTGTAAATCCATATTCATGTTTATTGAAATGCAAGAGTTTCTGTGCTAAAAGTGTTTCATTTTTATAGATATATAGTTTAGTTTCAATTGAAAGGGCTCATTTGATCCAATCATGTGCATTATTTCAGGGGTCTCATTTACAATCTCGGGTCATTTTTTGTAAAGTTGAGGTTGGTGATTTCTTGACAATTTATCTCATCAAAATCTATGACCTCATAATTACTATTTGTAGGCCTATTTAATTAGTGAATATCTAGACGCTAAGGCTGGGCGTTTATTATGACCCGAGCTATGTACTAATTACTTTATTATGTCAGGGATGAGGAAGGTTGAATTTAGAGGAAATGTATTTGCATTTGCATTGAGAGAAAGTGCAAAATTATTTAGGGCCCACACCACCCCCGGCCTTACAGCACACCCGACCTGTATCGATCCTCAATCTCCCCGTCATCTGCAGTCTAGCCTATTGCGAGAATGACGCCGATTGGCGATTGGCAATGTGCAATAGGTATGGACGTGCTGGTCGGACTATGGTGAATGGAAATCGTCTGATGTCGGTCTTCATCAAAGAAATCAGAGCCGAGGAACATAGTATGGACGTGCTGGTCGGACTATGGTGAATGGAAATCGTCTGATGTCGGTCTTCATCAAAGAAATCAGAGCCGAGGAACATAGTATGGACGTGCTGGTCGGACTATGGTGAATGGAAATCGTCTGATGTCGGTCTTCATCAAAGAAATCAGGGCCAAGGAACATAGTATGGACGTGCCTCGTAATTACAGTATGGATATCATCATTATTATTATTAGCACCACGTCTTACTACCCATTCGGGTTATACGCACTTACGCAAATGTGTAATGGTAGGGTGATTGTGAGATGAAATGAAGGACCTACAGTTTAACGTGGAATCCGAACCACGGTGGATGCCTGGCATTCCCCACATTCACAAGATGTCTTGTCAGAGGTGAAGGAAGAGTTTGGTAATCAGATAAATCTGTGCCGGGACCGAGGATGTATGGATATCAATGTTGTTAAAATGAAATAAATTGACATTAGGAATCAACGATGTAGGAACAATGACTAACATTGACATCATGAATCCCCCCCCCCTTCCACCCTCCCTCATTTGTACTCGATATTTAACCTATTTACATCCTCCAATATCAAGTTTTTCATCAAATCCATTCCTTCATATCTCTTTCGACTCTGAAGGCTTGGACGTAACCAAAATATAATCTTTAGGTATTTACGACACTTAGAACTAGAGGAGGTTGGAGTAGAAAGAGGAGTAGCAAGGAGATGGTGAAAAGTGAAGTAATGATGATAAGGCAGAGAACAATGCCAAGAAAGGTGATAGGACTGGATGGATTAAATTTGAAAGAAGCAAAGAGTGTGAAGTAGGCCTATCTGAGTAGTGTGATTGAGGCAAAAGTGTGCAGTAGAGAAGATATTGAGAGAGGGCAGCAGGGAAAGGTTTCCTACAGGTGTGTACGAGACCTAATATGGTAAAGAGAAGTGCCCCTAAAGTGTAAGGAGGTGCAATACAGAGCATACTTCACACCCATAGTAATGTATGCAGCGGAAACTTGAACTTTGGATAAAAGAGAAACAATAAAAGTGGAGGCCATGGGAATAAAGTTTGAGGAGCATGCTAGCTGTCACCAGAAGAGATAGGATTAGGAATGAAGATGTAAGGTCTAGAATTGGAGTACATGAGATAGTAGAGGAAGCTAGGATAATATGGTACGGACACGTAATAAGGATGGAAGGGGAGGGGATTCCAAGAATATTAATGGATCTGAAGTATGTAGGGAAGATATCACAAGGCCCACGTGTGGACGTAACTAGGATTTTCACCAAAGTTGATCGGCATAGTATGGATGAATCTTTAGAGATACCATGCGATCCCTGAAGCGAGTTGTATTAGTTTAGTTTGTGTATTTATCAAGTGTACGATACATATCCTACTATCAATAATAAAACCAAAAATTGAAGCTGTCCTCAATTTTGTGATGTGCTTGGTAGGGTTTTGAAAGAGTACATTTTCCTATCCCAGATTGTACGAGCGCGCTCCGTGATTCAACTCTAAATAAGCCACGCCATTACCTACAGGTGTGAAAAAAAAGAGAGGGAACCAGATATAAAACTTTCCTGAATGTGTGGGATTAGTTTCAAGACGTCCTTCACACTCAAGGCTGGAATGGGATACTGTTCACACCTCATTATAAGGAACATTTTAAATAATAACTAAAATGTATGATATTTTTTAATATGTTCTTGTTTATTCCCTTCTTATTTTTTATTCTTAAGGCTAAAGTAATCGCTTCTTACCAAAATATTCCCCATTTCGCTTTGGGTTAGCTGTCAGGTTTTCTGTAGATGTTTGCAATCCTAGTTCCGACCTGGGAGGTCCGGATTTAACTCTGACCGGATGCAGTGTAGTTGGTATCTTAATCTATAATCTTAAATTATGTTTATTATTATTTGAATTTAATGAGACCTACCTGTAATACGTATAGCAGTGATAGCAATGAAAAATATCTAAGGAGAACAAACTACCCAACCACAAAAACATGATAATTTTGAATTGGTGTTACGTTATTTGAGGTGGGAATGTAGGGGACGCGAGAAAACGTTGTGTTTTTGTAAGTTTTTTATAGAAAAGGTTTTTTTTATAAAAAAAACTTTTTTTTGTCAAAACAAATCAAATATGGCTTACATACAAACATAGAGTTTAATTTTATTCACATGGTGTTATCAACTGTTGTTGAATATTTGCCTGTGTGTATCCTGGAATTTAATGACATTTTACCTTCACATAAAATTTATTATTATTATTATTATTATTATTATTATTACTATTAGCACCGCTTCTTACTACCCGTTTGGGTTATACGCACTTACGCTAATGTGTAATAGTAGGGTGATTGTGATATGAAATGGAGGACCTACAGTTTAACGTGGGATCCGAACCACGGTGGAGGCCTGGCATTCCCCACATTCACAATATGTGATTAATACACGTCTTGTCAGAGGGGAAGGAAGAGTTTGGTAATCAGATAAAGCTGTGCTTGGACCGAGGATTGAACCTCGGACCCCAGCACATATAAAGTTTGTCATTTAATACCACTATGCTCATTAGGGATATTCAATAATTGTTGACGTCACCATGTGAAGAAAATTAAACTCTATTTTTGTACTGTAGTACTATTTGATTTATTTTTGCCAAAACAAAGTTTTGCTACAAAAACATTGGCCTTTTCTCGCGCCGCGTACACCCTCACATTAAGATGTCGGAACAACCAAAAACATTGGCCTTTTCTCGCGCCACATACACCCTCACCTTAAGATGTCGGAAACAACCAAAAACATTGGCCTTTTCTCGCGCCATATACACCCTCACCTTAATATGTCGGAACAACCAAAAACATTGGCCTTTTCTCGCGCCACGTACACCCTCACCTTAAGATGTCGGAACAACCAAAAACATTGGCCTTTTCTCGCGCCACGTACACCCTCACCTTAAGATGTCGGAACAACCAAAAACATTGGCCTTTTCTCGCGCCACGTACACCCTCACCTTAAGATGTCAGAACAACCAAAAACATTGGCCTTTTCTCGCGCCACGTACACCCTCACCTTAAGATGTCGGAACAACCAAAAAGTGGATTGCCAATGACGGGAAGGTCGATATTCGGATCTCAGCCGGGTGTAATGAGGGTGATTTTTCCAAATTTCCCTCCACGGAAACGCAAGTAAATCTCCTCCACATTCTACCCTCCTCATCTTTACCACAATATGAGTCTACACGCATATACACTGGAGGGATAGCGAGACGCGATAGAAAATTCATTGAAACAAGTATTGATCCAATTTGCCCCTGGCCCTGCATAATTAATAGGGACATAAAAAAGAAGAAAATGGACAAACCATGTTTGAGACCCTCCGTCCTGCCGATAATAATGTAAATAATTGCCGCCATTTGATGTCGGCGCAAGTGAAACAATCGACTGGCAGGGCCTCTGAAGACGTGGCGTGCCGCCTCGGATAATCATGGCCGGGGACCTTATCTCACAGATCTTAATGCACCGCCATAATTACATTATCAGCGCCCACTCTTAGGGTGACACGCTGGCTAAATTTGACAACCATCTAAGCACACGGTGGTTTGGGGTGACAACCATCTAAACACACGGTGGTTTGTGGTGAGAACCATCTAAACACACGGTGGTTTGGGGTGACAACCATCCAAACACACGGTGGATTGTGGTGAGAACAATCTAAACACACGGTGGATTGTGGTGAGAACCATCTAAACACACGGTGGTTTGGGGTGAGAACAATCTAAACACACGGTGGTTTGGGGTGAGAACCATCTAAACACATGGTGGATTGTGGTGAGAACAATCTAAACACACGTTGGTTTGGCTACAGCCATCTAAGCACACGGTGGTTTGGGGTGAGAACCATCTAACACACTGTGGCTTGGCTACTGCAATCTAACACACTGTGGCTTGGCTACAGCCATCTAAACACATGGTAGTTTGGCTACAGTAATCTAAACACACGGTGGCTTGGCTACAGCCAATCTAAACACACGGTAGTTTGGCTACAGTAATCTAAACACACGGGGCTTGTGGATGAGTCCCGGGGGGTTGTTTAGAGGTTTTTCTATACACAGATTTTCACTCTCCTACCACACAAATGCGGGTACTTTCTTTCAATTCAACGTTTATAAAGCATCACCTTATAGTAATCGCTCGGGTTATAAGCCTATGTGCTAGTTACGCTAATGGTTTTAGAGATTAGGAAGGTTATATTTAGAAGTAGTGTACCCACGTTTGCATGTAGAGAGAGTGGAAAACATTTTTTCAGCTCACCTAATAGAGATTCTAACCTCAATCTCCCCGTAATCGGCAGTCTATTCTACTGCGAGAATAGCGTGTTAGACCACGTGGCCACCGAGGCGAGTAAATTCAACTTTCTTCATACCTGACGCATTAGGGTAATTAGTAGGTATGTCTATAGCCTCTAACGATCAGGGAGACGTGGTGACAAAAAAACAAAAACACCTATCATAAACAGGGACGAGATCCTAAAACAGTCAGTTCTGTATTTAAAGAGAGGACCATGGTTCAAATCCTTATTCGGGTTAAGTGAAGTTATGTTAAGTGAAAAAATTAGTTCGTAAGAATGTCGTTCAATAAGACATGTCTGTTTCATTGTTATAGTTCCTGTTGTCGAGATGTGATATAAGGGGTTGTCCCACCCCCACTAAGCAACGAAGGGTAAATTGCCCCTTCCTCCCCTGGCGGGAGCTCGCGTGAGTCGTGCCATTTTGTCGCCTCCCTCTTCGGTTCACGTGAGTCTCCCCAAATTTGTCCTCGCTGAATTATTCAAAGCGGCTCCTTACCTTACTACCCCCGCTGCACTGTCTGAACCGTGCGAGCGACGGGCATAACAGCGTTTAGCGGCCGTCACGGACTCAAAAGAGAACACCAATAGGAAAAAAACCCGATGACAGGACGCTATTCTCCCCGTCAAAGAAACTGCCAGGAACGTACATGAACAGTTTCTCACGGGAATGAACGGACAGAACACAGATAGAATAATATTGAAGCTCGGGGTTCAAGTGTTGTCACTCTCTGATTAGAATTGGCCTACACTTCTCACGGGAATGAACGGACAGAACACAGATAGAATAATATTGAAGCTCGGGGTTCAAGTGTTGTCACTCTCTGATTAGAATTGGCCTACACTTCTCATGCATTGGTGGACTCGTGGGCAAAGGGGTCATTTTCGTGCATGACAGTTTTTACAACCTTGGGAAGGTTAGGATTTTAATTCCGTTCGAATATACTGGGGTTTATTTCCTAGATGGTATAAACTCTACCTGCACACAACATGTGTGAAGGTTAGAAAGTTAGATAGACTCTTGGCGAAACTGTGGCCTCCCCCATTTGTGTGAATGGAGAGTGGGAAAACATTTAGTAAGAAAACTTCACGTCATGCTGGGATCCAAACCCCAGTCTCCTTGTCATCGACAGTCCAGTATATTGCGAGAGTGACGCCTTAGGCCTTTCAACACCAAAGCTTGTTTGATAGGAAGAACCTTGTGACAGCTAGAAAATTATCAAGGGTCGGTCTTATGACTCCTGGATGAATATTAATCTGTTAGATAAATATTATATCTGGATGAGGAAGTTAAAAGTGCGTCTTATGACTGCAAGTTAGCATTTATCTGCCAGATAAAATGTATTTATCCATCACATTTTTATCGGGAGGTTTAAGTTTCTGACACATTTTATCTGAAAGTTAAAATTGGCGTTGCCATAGTGACGCGTTGATTTTCATGAGGTTTCACCTATTCAAATCTGTTTTTAGGTTAAAATCTTGGTTCGCGTGTTTAGTAAGCACATGCCCAGGTTCTAACTATATATAGAGTTAGAACATTTAATTCACACATTTACAAAAACAGACTAGCTATTAGTAGAGTTATATATGAACGAATGATTTAAATGTGAGTACAATAAATGAAAACTTTGTACATAACTATTATCCTCATTTTGGCAGACACCCAAATTAAAACTTACAAGATAACCTAGCTTCTACGCCCACGTTACACCATCTGTTTGCTCACACTCGTTTAGCCGCCATTAGTTAACAAATATTGAGCGTTGAAGCCACTGGCCAGGTTGTTGTGGTAGCATCAAGGTCTATACGCATGCGCGCACCAGTAAAAACAGTACTGGCCCTGCGTTTTTTGAATAAAAATATATTTATCCTACAGATAGCTATCTGACAGATAAATTCAGTTCATAATACGACTAAAACATTAAAGTGGTTGATAACCTTAATCTGGTCGCTAACTTTAACCTCCCGACAGCAATATTTATCCGATAGTCACAATACCGGGCCTAGTTACACTTTCACGTATTCATACGTCAATTCATGTGATCTGCAGCTGTCACACTTTGATACGATATATTTATTAATTAACACTCTACGAATGTCAGCTTATGGCCGGTCTTACTGCGGATTCACACGTTCGCAGAAGAACAAACGCAAATCAGAAACGTGGTCACATGACGAGCTTAAGCCAATCACGAGATTTCCACCTCCTCGGCGCGAGCTGTTCCACTAAAATTCAACTCATCTCTACTTTGTCCGCTCTGCCCGAGCTGTTTGGCACGAGAGAACCAATCAAATCTCAGAACCAACCATCTCAAACCAGTGCGCATGCGCTGTAGAGCCAGAAGCAAGCAGACAGCCTCGTTGGTCTTTGTGAGGAGATTGGAAATAACCCTTTAATGTAAAGCGTGTTTATCGATGTATTGGATTGTACCACGACACAGCGTTATAATTTGAAACCATCCATCGGGAGAATGACCAAAAATATAGGTTTATCTATTATAAAATACAATATGTTGATAATAAGCTGTTTTATGTTTGCCTTGCAATGCATCATGGGTCAACAAACATCGTGTGAATTCCTGCGCCTTTCAGGCGGATTCTGCTTTCTATTTTCGGCGAATATGTTAATGGAGCTTTACAATTTGATAGATATTATCAATGCCTATAAAATAACACTTATAAATTAGGTATGGATCAAATCAAATATTTTGTGAATCTGAAACTCATAAAAAATGTGGGCTATATTAGAGGAAATAGGAATTTAACAGGGTATAAATAGCAACTACCGATAAATGTGAGCAGTTTTTGTTAAATTTCATTCATTATAATATTTATACATTCAATGAATATCAACACAAAGGCTGCAAATCATTATAATTACAGCACAGGATGAATCCTGATAGAGCAATGGTGCGCTAAGCCAAAATTTCCGGGTTCTGTTCCCATGTCCAGGTGTTATTTTCTAACTAATTTAAATTAATTCATAAGTTCAGCAAAGTATTAAATTAATTCATTTAACTGAAAAATTAAAAAAAGTTAAAAAATCCAATATTGTGGACGCAACGTAAGAGTTGCGTTCTAAAGTGCTTTTTGTATGTATGCTATGAAGCATGCTATCTTTATAAGAAAAATCCAAGATGGTGGATCTATAATGGTGAAGACAATGTACAAATTGAGACCTGAAGAACTGAAATCTGGTTTGCACGTTATGGAACAGGTTATCTTTATGACAAAAATCTGAAATTTAAAAGAAAAAAATCCTTTTAATCTATCAGAGTCATGGACACAAAAAAACGCTACCTCCTCTAAAAAATACCTAAAAATAGATTTAAAAAAAAACAAGTAACAAGCAGACTTCGTGTTAAATCCAAAATTGAGCCTTTCAGGAACAGGCCTAGCCCTTAGTTAAATATATAGATAGAATGTTATTCACATTCACCCACAAAATAAAGTCTTCTAGAAATAATTTGTATTTTAATCCACCAAATAAAAATGCTGCCATCGCAGTTATATTTTCCTTTTCAAATTTCCATTTACCATGATGACATGAATTATGACCGAGCTATTTTCTCAACTTTCGTGACCTACTATCGTGAAACATGGGGTCCGTTTTCAAGGCACGCTTCAACGAATTATTTATTTCACCTTGTGGAGGTGAACAAAATGTAAATATAGGCCAGGCCTTTGACTAGATTTGAATACAAGCAAAAGTGAAATTAGCAAATTAATTATTTACATAGGATTCAATTCATGTCTGATGGAAGGCACACATTTAAGTGGTGGCTGCGTTCAAAGAAGAAGTAATTTAATATGGTCAAAAAACCAACTAAAACAGTTCTAACTTTTAAATATTTATCAATTTTTAAGAAAACTAATTACATTTTTACCAGGAGTTATTTAATTGGTCCTATAATATCCATCGTCTGAATATTTATATTACATTAATTTAGACAGACGATTAAACGATTGTGACGAATAGAGAAGAATTTGATTAACCTTACAGCGGTTTTTGGAGTGTTGCTGGTTCATTATCTGGTATGGTGAGAAATATAACTTATTTTATAAGGTTTGTTATAAGTGACTAACTGTCCTAGTAGATTACTATAACTTACTATCGTAACGTTTGGGTAGCATTTAACATAATTAATATGTTTCGAAGCTCACACTAGCATATTACGAACTCAACACGTATTAAAGTTTATGTTTTCCTCTACTTCAAGATTCTTCAGTCAATCCAAACAAATTTTCTAAACATTAGAAAGTTTTAAGGCAATACATTTGAATGTTACAAGGGAAAAAGGAGGTAAGTCCAATCTTAGCTCGAATTGAGTTATTGCTGCCATGTGTTAGACCTTTCGATTGCACTTTAGATTTTGATTGAAAGAAGTCTCTGTCATATTTAAATGTAATTAAAATATATCTATTGGGCTCCTTGTGGCTTGAGATATAAATAGTTGAACTGAGAAACTTGTGTAGTGTTTATTTCCTCCTTTTCCCCCTGCATGCTTCATTTGATAAAACTTTACACTTATAATATACACACTAAGTGCATGTCTTCAAGATATATTTTATCTTATATATTCATGTTACGTATAGATTTACTTTTCTCATTAGAATATATCCACACACCAAACTTTTCTAAGACTGTGCCGCTGTATTGGAACATGTACGTTTTTAAGATTCTTCCATCCGCTAACGTTAGTTAAAATGTGAATATCATTTTTCTTCAAAAGATATTTCCACGCTTTTCTTCCAATTGACAAATACAATGAACGACGAGTTTTCTCAGTTTGTCAAAAACGCAATAGCTTTAATATATACTTCATATCAATTCAGCATGAACCCATTGGGAGATCCACTTAAAACTATTAATTATTATTAGATGGTCTATCTTTCGACAGGTCCATTGCTTTTTCAAAATTGAGTTCAGCATAACATATAAACAGCTTCCTTTTTTATATTTTGAAACTGAATCTTCTTTCCTTACTTAAATTAATCGTGTATTCATCGTCTGTCTGGTTTCATTCGCTCTTTGCCGTTTACTACATCACTAATAAGACATTTCTTCTCATGTGACCCATCTACTTGGCCTCTCTAGTAGAACTACTGGCATAAGTGATCTATTTTCATTGAGTTCTTTTAACCAGTTATCTACCTAAAGTATACCCCCATCGGTGGACACACAAACTAATCATCAAGCTCATCTAGTCTAGTTTTCTAGTGATGAAGAGGTCAAGGTTCAATTCCTGCTTGAGTGGGCAGATATAATTATTTCTTCTTAATTGTTTCCCACTCTCCCTCCATGCAAATGTAGTTACACTTTCTTTGAATTCTATCTTCCTCCCCTATCCTATTTGTGTACACATAATACTTCCTTGGTCTGTTACCAAATATAGAATTTCGAAAATAGTTTATTTGTGGTGGCAAGTTTACAAAAACACTTTCCTTCTGGTTTCATACAAGTCTTCTTCATTTTGCTTTCAGCAACTTTATCATTAGCTGTGTCTGAAAAAAAAAAGTTTTTTCTTATTTTGTCTCTTACTTAAGAAGGAAAATAAAAAAATGCTTGTTTATCCGTTTCTCCTTTAGTGTATTTATTTTAGTTGAAATCTTTGTTCAAGATCAAAACTCTCGTAGAAATATACCGGATACTTTAGGGACAGTAAGTTGATATGTTAAAAACAAAACCTGTACGTTATAAAGCATCTTGACCCGCCTCGGTGGCGTAGTTAGCTAACGCGTTAGTCGTGTTGAGCTAAACCGCCGAGTACGGGGAGATCGAGGTTCGGATCTCGGTCGGGTGAACTGAGGGGGTCCTAAATGGTTTTCCACTCTACCTCCACGCAAATACGGATCCACTTCCTCTAAATTCAACCTCCCCAATTTCTAATCCATTAGTGTAATTAGTACTTAAGCGTATAACCCGAACAGGTAGTAAGACGTGGTGCTAAATAAAAATAAAATAAAGTATATTACGACTATCGATAGTTCTAGATAATCACACGTCATGACTGATTTTTTATACTGTGTGGTGGTTGAGGGGGCAGGTGATTAAAAAGTGGAGGAGAGAGTCAATAAAGTGAAAAGACAGTTTTGTTGGTTTTTCCGTAATCAGTTTCTTTCTGTCCGTATCCGTAACCGTATGCACGCTACATTCACCCTGAAATGTAAGGTCGTTTTTAGGAAATGTGAGAACTGGGGCAAAAAATAAATAATTAAGGCCCTCTTTTTACAGCAATATTTCAAATATAGGACTTAGCCGTTATAATAATTAATACGTACTTATGTTACTTAGGGCCGGTTGCACAAACAATAATCAGTGGCTTGATCAGAGATCAGTTGTATGTTGATCTCCAATCAGTGTCTCAAACCTCATTTTCAGTTGCACCATTAACAATTAGGACGTGATTGTCGATCAGATCTCTGGTCAAGTTAACCAGCCAATTCTCTCCCATCAACTGTTTGATTCCCCGATCAGTGTGTTTAGGGTTAACATAACCTGTAACTGTTATTTTCTTGATAAATAAGATTTGTTCTTTATAATCTTTATTTATTAAGTAATATTTAGTAGGTATGTTTGTATATAATGAAACTTATTTTAATGTGAGTTTGATTTATAAGTGTAAAGTATGGAATCTTCAGATGGAGATGTTTTTAATTTATATAATGAGGTTATAGAAAATGTTCAATTTCGAAGACAACTACGGGAAAGATATGAACTTTTTTTTAAATATAGCGATAGAGAATTTGAGATGAGGTTTAGATTGAATAAACGTTTTGTGTTTATTTGATAGGATTGTTAAATGAGTATCTAGTATATTTCACATTGAGGAATGTATGTGCCGGTTTCACCAATGAACCAATTGTTATTGACATTAAGATTTTTTGCAACTAGCACATTCCAAATAGTAATAGGAGATCTAATAGGTGTCAACAAATCTACTGTATGCAGAATTGTTCGTATAGTGACTCATCATCTTGCCTTAATGGCTAAAGATAAAATACAACTTAAAGTAGACCAAAGAAATATTTCACTCTTACAAGAAGAATTTGTGTCCACTGCTGGGTTTCCTGGAATTATTGGAGCTATAGACTGCACTCACATTCCTATACTCTCACCAGGGTGTGTGAATGCAGAGCTATATAGAAACAGAAAGGGCTATTTTTCTGTAAACGTTCAAGCTGTGTGTACAGCTTCATTAAAGTTCGTTAATGTTGTAGCTCGATGGCCTGGATCTGTACACGACAGTACAATATTTTTAAACAGCCGATTACGAGCTCAGCTACAAAACAGATACATTCCTGAGGGAAACCTACAGGTTGATGGAGGTTATGCTTGCAGTGCTTTTTACTAACCCCACTCAGTTCTCCAACTAACGAAGCTGAAGAATTATATAATCAATCTCATATTGACACAAGGAATCCTATTGAGAGAGCTTTTGGCGTTGTGAAGAGAAGTTTTCCATGCCTTACAATGGGCCTAAGGTTAAAGCTATCAACAACATTGAAGTGCATTGTTGCTTGCTTTGTGCTTCATAATTAAATTCATGAAACAATAAAGTTAAAATTTATTAATTCAGAAAATATATTAATCTAGGCCTAGTGACAAAAAATAATTAAAATTTATTGAAATGATTAATACTGTGTACTATAAAGTGTTTCATAAAATAAACAATTTACATTGTCATCAGCTGTTGCTTTTTTAACTCTCCTCTTGTAGTTTTCATAATATATTTTTAATTGTTCTGAGGATCTCTGAACAGATGTAGTGTTTTTATTAAAATCGTCGGCTAAACTTTTCCAGGCCGCCTCTTTCTGTTTACTTGTCACAGCATTAGTTTTTTTTATTTTCAATTATCGACACGTATTCTTCCAACAAATACAATAACAGAACACGCTCATTTGAAGTAAAGTTGGGACTTCTGGATTTCGTTTCACTCATTATGTTATGTTTAAATGATATATATACATATATATATATACTTTAAAAGCTGATTTTATAACCTAACTATAATAATACAATTAATACAAAAGTCTATTAATAATTTCAAACAAATTTACGTGTATTAATTTAAAAAAAAAGGTATTCACAAAGCCAATCTGGTGTATACATTTAGGCTATGTTATAACAGTCAGCTGTTCAAAAATAGAACTTTTTACAACGTTGCCAAGCTAGTTTTATTTGATTCCCTGGTTAAATCTGTGGTCAGGTGATCGGAGTTTTTGATCTCTAATTAACTTTGTTGCAACCCAGATTTTTCTTGATCTATGATCAAGCTGATTGACAATCCGGTGATTGGAGAATCAATATGATGTTTGTGCAACCGGCCCTTAATAGTTTCTAATTTTTTTTTAGTGGAATATTGATCAACCTATTTTATGACAGCCCTTTACTAAATGGAAACAATCAATCCATTTGGGTTAGCAAAAAAATACTTTCCCTTTTTAGTTGGAAAAGTGCTCTATATAAAGTTTAAACAAATAGATATAAAATAAATTAAACGCGTTTCAATTTACACAATACACAAACAAAACAACATATATTAATAAAATCACTTTATAGACATTTCTTTCTCGCCTTCTTAAGAGCAAAAACACCAATAATCCCATCAAATGAAATGTTCGTATTGTTCATAAGGCTATGTTCTGAAGAAATTACTGACAAGAGAGTTCAATCCTCCTTGCCTCATAGTAGACCAAAATCGGTTCTTTACAAAAGACTGTTTTTAAAATTACCTTTCGCCTTCACAGTTTGAAACTGGTAATGACAAATACAAGCGCAGTGCATGTGCTGAATTTGGGAAGTCATCAATTACATCACTCTTATATAATTGTCACAAAATATCCTGTTCAGTGGATAAACAAGTACCATCTTCAATCTGAAGTCCTCTGATAAAAGAAGATATTTTTAGTACTTCATTCTTCAAAAGTCACTGCAGATCCTTACTGTAGTTATAGTTTTAACAACTCATCAACCCTCGATTTCAGCTAATCATGAGATTTGTAGCTAAGGCAAAAAAAAAAAAAAAAAAAAAAAAACCGGCCAAATGTTGTGGCAACTTTTTTGTATGAAGCAGTTATCTTTTCTAGTTACAATAGTGCAAATAAATGAGGAAATTTGGAGATTGTCATGGGCTGTTACAATAGTGGAAAGTTTGTCTTTTCCATCAGGATACTTTTTGGAACGTCGGATATCTCTGTAAGTTGGTAACAAATGATTCCTTAATTCCTTTGCTTTAACTTCCATTTCATCAAAGTCACTTTTCTGATACTTTCAAGGAATTCAGCAATAATTGATGACCAGTTCCTACATCAAGTCCATGTTTATGTAGATGCGTACTTACCCTACCCTATTTTTCCATAATGCCATTCTACAATAAAGTAATAAATGTAAATTCCAAATATTCTATTTTCTTTCCTAGAGAATTTGTTTCTATCCTTGTGAAGTGTGTTTGGTTTAAGTCATTTAACATTTCACAGAAAACACTATAAATGTCATTTTAAAATTTATTAATGCATTTTCCCTGCATGACCACCAAGTTATTGCTTGTATTATTAATTATTTATGCACCACTATTTGATGCGAAATTTAGAATAGTCACTGTGATAGACTTTCATATTTTCGGGGGAATGTGAGGCCCGGGGCAGTTGCCCCGTTTGCCCCCCTCAAACCCTCATAAGCGACTCTGCTGGAAGGTAGCAGTCGTACCCTGACGGACGACATTATGTACCTCTCTAATAAGATGATCCATGTTTGGGTAAATGAAAAGAACATTATTAGCTATTATGGGATAGAGATAAGAAGATATAGTTTTTGAATAACTATTCACAATTGCATCAGCGACGATCAGAAAACTTGTAGAGACACAATCTCAGTTCACACTCAGCCGAGATTCAAACCCCGAACTACCTGTATCCTGCATACCAGATAATACGAGACTGAAGCCTATATTCGCGTGTAAATAAGTTTATTATTATTATTAGAACCGATTTTTTCTACCCGTTCGGGTTATACGCACTTACACTAAAGTGTAATGGAGGGTAATTGTGAGATGAAATGGAGGACCTATAGTTTAACGTGGGATCCGAACCACGGTGGAGGCTTGGCATTCCACACATTCACAAGTTGTGATTAATAAACGTCTTGTCAGAGGTGAAGGAAGGGTTTTGCACTCAGATAAATCTGTGCCGGGACCGAGGATTGAACCCGGGACCCCCAACACATAAGTCCGACACCTTAATCCTAGACCGCCAGGCCACCTAATAAGTAATTATACCAAGAATGGGGACGTAGACAAACGTCGGTTATAAGTTAGAAAAATCCGCATTGATAGACACGCAAACTAAACGTAAAGATCGTCAAATCTGATTTTCCAGTTAACAAGGAGGGGAAGGTTCAAATCAACCAAGGTGTACATAGGAGCTTTTTATCACGAATGGTTTCCCACTCTCCATTTATGCAAATGAGGGCACACTTTCTCTCAATATATTTTCTATCAATCCTACCTCAGAAGGCTGGTGAGACGTAGTTGAGGGGAAAAAAAAATTAAAGTACAATTCCTGAGCTAAAAAAGCGTCATACTATCCGTTTGAAATATACACATGTGTTCTCAGTAAGCTAATATATTAGGGATTAGGAAGGTTAGATTTAGAGGAATTTTAACCGCATTTGCGTGAAGGGATAGTGGGCAAGACATTGAGCTAAAACCACCTTCGCCATTTGCAGTCCAGTTTATTGCAGTTGTTGAGTAAAATTCACTCTATTTTTTTTATCCATCTGGATCAATTATATTCTTGAACGTGAAAAATGACATCTGGGCACGGGAATCAAACCTGTGACTTTTAACTTAGTACGCCATACATGAGGTGGAAATGTAGAGAACAAGAGTTTGTCCGGTGACCTGGCGGTCTAGGGGTAAGGTGTCAGACCTCTGTGCTGGGGTCCAGGGCTCAATCCTCAATCTCAGCACAGATTTATCTGATTGCCAAACCCTTCCTTCACCTCTGACAAGACGTGTATTAATCACAATTTGTGAGTGTGTGGAATGCCTGGCCTACCACTGTGATTCGGATCCCACGTTAAACTGTAGGTCCTCCATTTCATCTCACAATCACCCTACCATTACACATTAGCGTAAGTGTGTATAATCCGAACGGGTAGTAAGACGCAGTGCTAATAATAATAATAATAATAATAATAATAATAATAATAATAATAATAATAATAATAATAATAGTTAAAGGTTGATATTTTGAAATTTTTATAGCAACGCATTTTTTGGGGGCAAATTAACTTAAATTTGGTTACAATAGAAATATACAGTTCAATTTTCTTCACATGTTAATATGATCGGTATTTGTTGAATATCTGTCTTGAGCATGAGATGAGAAACTTTTTAAGTGAAGAGAAGTTGTCATTAAATTCCAGGACACCCTTGACAGAAATTCAACAACTGTTAAGGTCAGTTTGTGTAGAAAATTAAACTGTAGTTCTACCGGAGGGATGATTAAACTTTTTTTAGGCAAAATAAATTTGCTGTATAAACTTCAAAAACACTTCTGTTAACTCACATTCTCTACAATCCCGCCTTAACAACTCTAATAGCTTGATTATTTATGCTCAATTATGTTTGAAAATTAGTTTTTTTAAACAAATGTAAATAACCTATAATAGTAATCCTCACTCTCTCAACAGTTACAAAACCAGCACGAGTGCTGATAATGTTTTATTTATCAAAGCCTCGCATCGCTTGACCCTCATTGACCTAAAGATAAGATAAACCGCACAACGGAGGCTACACAAGGAAATCTGGACCAACCATCATCGCTGAACAAGCTTCTAGCGTCATGTTCTCATCAATGAGAAGAGTAGAGAGCTTCCTTCCTTCTCCCCACTCCCCTCACCCACACATACACTCGCTTCTTTTTTTATTATTTTGATGGAGGAGAGCCACTTCCGGAATGAGTTGCAGCGGCCGAGCGCACTTCCTCAGATTGGCATCCGACACTATTGACCGTTCCGAAAACATACCGTCCCGCGGCGTGGGAAGAGGAGAGATGGATGGAGGAGGGCTTAGAGGGGGTAAATAATTCATCAAAACAGATTACATTAGCTCAGGGGTAGGGTAGTGAAAAAAGTATCGATACTATATTAATATCAATGTTTTACTTTCGATGCTAGTTTTTTTTACTCGATAATTTTACTGATATTAGTACTCACACTATAGTATCGGATAGGAATCGAAATAATCAACTATTTTGTTATTTTCACTCATGCTGGGATCAAATGTTCACTAGGGTGGACTGTGGAGGAAGAACAAATGACATTTCTCAATTCTCACTCATTTTCTGTAACTATAACATTCAATCTCCTTTATTTCCTCATAATTCATAGATGTTCTTTCATCTTTATCAAGACAGTTATACGCCTTACAGGCTGAGTAGCAATCAGTCTATTTTTTTATCAATGAGCACAGTCATCACAAACTAAACATAATAAGCTTTTGAAGAGCTCAATCTTTATAATGTTCAGTTTAAAAAAATTGAAAGTACAATTATGATGAAAAGTTGAAATTATTATTACTAGATAAAATAAATCCAGATTAAAATTTTGATACCGATACTTACTACTATCCATACTTTTCTTTCGATACTAGTTAGGTATCAATATTTTTCTACCGATACTTTTAATTAGTACAGTATCGATACTTTTCTTCCAACACCACATCTTTACTCAGGGGCTGGTGACCTTTTTGAGCCCCAATTGATTAAAAAACTTATCAAAGATCGCGCGATCACCCATCGTTATCTTCTCTACTTTTGCTTTCCCCCTCCTTCTATTATAGTTATTAATTATTAAATTCGATATGTATACAAATACATATGTCCACACCATTATTGAAAAAAATTAATAAGTAGAGTACGTTTTCAGATTAAACTATTTAATTTAACAACGCCGATTATAGCCAATCAAGGTTATTTTGGTAACACTCAAATATTATTTGAAAGGTGTTGATATATTTGCAAGTTTATAAGACTCGAAGATCAACTTTCAATGACGATCTAAATTTCTTACGTGATCGACTAATAATGGCCGCGATATCGACCAATTTCCAATCTCTGAATTAGATTCAAATAATCATAAATGAGGCCTTAAGATGTGTGCCCAAATATTGTTTTTATAAAGTGTATTTAAAATGAGTTTCTGCATTCAGTAACCACTACACAGCCTAATTTTTCAAAAGAAAGAAAATTTTAAAAATAAAAACTCATTAGGTTAACATTGATGACATTTTACTCTATTATTCGTGGATTAAATCGCCAAGTTAATATGGTTGTTAGCTACATTTATAACCGCAGATAAATATCACAATCTATAAATTGAAAAATGACGCCTGTACACGAGAATTAAACCCGGTATCTTTGACTTAGTGCGTCAATGTTCTAATAATTTAGCTATCTAGGAGTCGTCCCGTACCCACGGTTATTATTCAAGGCATAGTCTGTGATAGATATGCGGAAATGGCAAGATACATAAAGCATACATATTCGTACAAATTGTGAGTGTACTATCGTCAGCAAGAAGATAACTACCGAGCCAATGGTGGCTGTGTTATCTGATAGCTTGTGATATTTATTGATCACACATTAGTAGCTGACGATTTCCACACGTTCATCATAGACGACGCCTTAAAATATGAGTGAAGAACGACCCTGGGCACGCAACTCCTCCTGGATAGCTCAGTGGTATGAGTATCATCATACTTAGCCAAATATCCCGGGTTCAGCTCCCATACCTAGGTTGTTTTTTTAATTTAAAGAATATATATTATTAGTGCTATTTTATAGGTATTGATAATATCGATCAAATGTGACATCTACAGATTACATGGCTTGGCGTATGAATACGTGAAGGTAGATCCAATATATATTGTATCAATTGGACAAGTTCCTTCCTATAAAATTGGACTGGAAAGCAATACATATCTAAATAAAGATATTATCTAAGTTATTAATGTATCTCATGCACTAGTTTATCTTTGATTTTTTTCTTTTATGTGTGTCCACCGACTATCCACGTCTTTATATAAATGAGGCAGGGCTGAGGAACGAACAATTTAGTGGAAATGTGTCTGCGTTTGTGTTGAGGGAGAACGGCAAACCACCGTAGTGCATCCGGCTGGGATTCACTTCCCGACCTCCCCATCACTGACAAACCAGAGCAGACAACACAAGACACCATAGTCCGCATGCCCGGTGAGACAGGTCATTCTGATAAACCAATGATACAGTAAATTCTCGATTATTCGTGCTCGGGTTATCCGGTGTTCAATTTATCTGCGAGTCTCTCAGGTATTTTATGTTGGTTTTCTCTTTTCAGCCACACATGAGCTAGACTCCCGAGCAGGTTGCCTACTATCAAGGGGTTGCTAGCCCTCTTCAGTGATTGAATGGTCTAAGGCATCACTCTCATGTTAGACTGGCAGGCTAGTGGCGGGGAGATCGGAGTTTGAATCCCGGTCGAATGTAGTGAAGGCATTTTTTCTAAATATTTCCTACTCTCCTTACATGTGAATGCGAGAAAGTTATCTTTAACCACCTCCTTCTTCACCCTACCCCGTTAGAGTAATTATCACATATGCACCTGAATAGGTAGAAATACGTGGAATTTATTTTCTGGCAATCACATCACAAACCAATTCTCAAAATGAGCCTTATGTGTTTAAAAGGAAGTGTTAGTTTTGGATATGATGAGAGATTAAATTTGTTATTAAATTGGATTATCTTTGTTTCTCAAATATATGTGCCACTGCACCCTTAAATTAACCCATTTAATCGATAATTTAGTGGGGTATTAATATTACGGCTTTTATGACGAAGCTAAGGCTTTCGGTTTCTCTATACATTTTAGTTTAAATGGTATCGGTGTTTAACTTATTTCAATTAAAATAAGGTAAGATGAAGAAATGTGTCATCATTCTTCTGTAGATAAGCTGAGAAAACACAGTGTGGGTAGGGGGGACCAACCCTTAGTTAAAATATTTACGTTGTTTATTGTCTTACCATAGAAATATAGGCCTATGGGTGTTTGTTTCAACAATCTTTATGATGTTTTTGTTACAGCTAGTAGAGTTTCAAGTCTTCTATTCTCCTTGGTCCAGGATAATTCCTCGTGCTATCTCATCCCCTAACCTCCCTCAACCCCCACCACACTTCACCCCCTAGCTAGAGTAATGGCTCCTTCAGCCCCTTGCAATGCTAACAAGCTTCCCCCTCCCCCTTCCCGGCAGAGCTAAATTGAACAAGGAGGTCTACAAGGCTGATTTAGATAATGTATTGGTGTAATCAGACATTGCACTGCTTTCCTCTCCGCGCATCATGGTCGTTTTACCGGACGATTACTCGAGGAATGTCTGGAAGTATGCGCCTTGCGACCATTGTGGACGTATTTACGATGCATAGAGGAGATATGATTAAATTAGTTTGATGAAAACTTCCTTTATGAATATTCGGTTCTTAATGGACGACAGGTTCGTTTAAAAACGTAAGGCTCATTTGAATCGTTTCTAATTATTTTTTTATCTATCAAAGGGACGAAAAAAAAAAAGTTACCGGCATTGGAAGGAACACGTAGTAAATATTAAGTGTATTTAGAGTTTTGTTTTCCTGTGACAGGGCTAGAATACCAGCCAGATGTAACGAGTTGTCCCTTTTCTTAAATTTTCTCCCATTCAGCTTACAGGCAAATGTGGATACATATTCTCTAAACATAAATTTCAAAGTAGGACAAAACGTTATCTAAATGTGATGTAGTAAAGTCTAAATAATTTATATTTAGAGTGAATTGGCCTAGATTGTAATTTATATATATATATATATATATATATATACATCCATAAGGCTATAAAGCTAAAACACATTGTATGGACCATGTAAATGAAATATTTAAACAAAAATAATTTAAGCACTATTGTATTTGTAGATTTGAGATTAGGGCTTTAGTACCAATCTAGGGTAAAATACAAATTTGACTACGAGACAAAGCACTACCATTTCATCATACTATTCGTAAGTGAGATTATGTTGGTTTCCCGAGGAAAGCTATAACTCGATATTCTACGAAGCTTTTAACGAAATTGAGTAGTAAAACTAAATATAAAGGTCTTCACTAGCTATACACCCTTTCCTTCCTTCCTCCTCGGCTTCCTTTTAGCAAATCATAACCAGAAATTAATCTGAATGAAGGACTGTCAAGAATCATTACTTGAAATAGGATGGCGGGAAACAACTTTTGGACGGCCATACTTTTCTAGGTGGCGGTAGGAGCGCCGTTCGACGCGAGCCCTGGAGGCAATTAGGTAAAGTAAGCATACAGACAAAAGACGGTGAGGAGGCGAGCGCTCAGTAGTATGAGGGAGCTAAAATGTAAATGTTCAATTAGGTTAATTGTACATTAGGTAAAATGAACATTTTGGACTTCTCCATTAGTGATGAGGTGGATATGTGATTAATTAGAAAAGCTATCAAACTCGACACACACATACACAACCATATATTCACAGAAATTATTTCGTGGCATTAAATGGATTAGTTTTATTGGGAGTAAATCTGAAACAATTTATGTAAGTATATTGTTATGTTATTTGATTGTTATGGTATTATGAATTAATAAATACAAATAAAACGCTAATAAACTATATAAAAATAGTTAATAAACGAATATTGCTTATGTTGCTAAAATGACGAGCTTGCTTTGAAACTTATTATTAGGCGTGTATCTTTCATATCCATCTGAGTTAGTTGTAGATGGAACGAAATATATAAAAAAAATCCTCTATAGTACCATTTAACAAATGAATAAGTAGTTGTCTAGTAATTTATAGCTTTTTACCTTTAAAAAAACATTAATGAAACTAACATGATTGTATATTCGTCTGTAACAAATGAGTTGTGACCAAACTTGGAACACAATTAGCATACACCTGGACAACATTCAGATCTAATTCGGTGATAGGTGTGTACATTTGTTCTATTAAACATAATGAATACCCCCACCAATTTTTTTATTTTATTAACGTATCATAATGAGTTTAATTACATGTATCAAAGTTTAACATACCTTTGATAGGGATTTCAAACCATAAACATTACCGAATGAAATGGTTCTGATATAATTAGATATTTTTAAAATCTGAAACATAAATTTCAAAGATATTTGGTACTCTTTTAGTGCTTCCTAATGAAACTACTATGGGAGTAAAACACATCGAGAGATAATTGTTTTAATCCTATTTCAACTGAAATAGATAATTAGTAATTAGATACAAAGCACTGCTTTATAAGATAGTCAATAATCTTATTTTATCAGGCTACAGGTGTTTACAATTTTTAAAATGGTTTATATGTTAAAATAAAAGGGTGTAAATTGGATTACGGTTTTTGACAATTAATGCCACAATTTTTAAAATTTCATTAATTTCAACCCAATTGGACCAGACTCAAACAGACACGTGGGCAAAGGTATCGGTCTCTTATGGTCCGTGAGTGACAATTTGAATCCCGGATGTGTGTATTCCTTAATGTTTTCAAACTGTTCCTCAAAGCAAATGTTGCTACTATTTCAGTAAAAGTGTACCTTTCTCAAACCTACCCCATTCTAGTGTAAACAAGATAATAGCCCGGATGGGTAGTCTAAGCGTTGATTGTATTTGAAGGATACAGGGGGTTGAAGGGTGGGGTGGAGAAGGAAAGACACATTACACACACTTTGCAGGACCACAGCGTTGATATCTCAAACCTCATAAAGAAGCCAGAAAATACTTTTTTTTTAATAAGACTGAGACCTCGTTTAGTCATAATATAAAGTGCTATGAAAGGTCTCATGATTGTCTAAGAAAGTGTGTTATTATTACCACCGCATCTTACTACCCGTTTGGGTTGTACGCACTTATTGATTGTGAGATGAAATGAAGGACCTACAGTTTAACGTGGAATCCGAACCACGGTGGAGGCCTGGCATTCCCCACATTCTCAAGATGTCTTGTCAGAGGCGAAGGAAGGGTTTGGTAATCAGATAAATCTTTGCCGGGACCGAGGATTGAACCCCAGACCTTTAGAGCAGAAGTCCGACACCTTACCCATAGAAAGGAAGAAAGTGTGGTCCAGCGTTTTTATCCCAAGGGTCAAATATGATTTTCAGTTTGTACCTTGGGCCGAAGATATATTTAGTAATTACATTAATTAAAAACCTGTATTTTCAATACTTGTATATAGGTTATCTTTTGGAACATAGAAGATTTCAAATATGACTGCCATAATTAAGTTTATTAATCTTCTAAATATATATTTTAAATAGGCCTATACATGCATACACACTTTCACAAAACAGCTTAGAATTATAAATATGTATAGCTTAAATGTATACATACTTTTATAAATAAAAACATTCAGAATAAAATGCAATCATAATATTTGTAAATTAATGTTTTTATTTGAATCATTTGATATTTCACATCTTCCACTGAAGCTTTCCTTTTCATTTACCTTCAGGATATTGTGAGGGCCACATTTGGCCCTTAGTCCTCCATTTGGACCACATTGGTCTCTAAGATATAGCAGCAATAACCCAATGTGTGTTAAAATTGAATTTTCCCTCTTTCCACCTTCATATATTATATACAATCAAAGTTCTATGACGCAAAACCTTGAGTGAACCGGAACTGGACAAGAGTCATCCAGGACGGACGAGTGGTCGGAACTACTCACCTTGATCCGGTAGGCGGGGGTTCGATCCCGACCAATTGACCTATCTTCAATAAATATCCTAGCGGCAGCAATGGTCGAGGGGTCTCTCCGGGTCAATGTGATCGTATTCACACTCTACACATCTTCCACATCGTTAGGACGTATCTTAATTTACCACTAACATTAAGCATCTAGAGTATTTTGTGTTGAACGTTGGCACTTAAAACTAAATATTCTAACCCTGTGTCTCTAGAACATTGTTTTAGTTGTTTTCCTTATCACCGCGTCTTACTACCTGATCAAGTTATACGCATGTATGATAATTACTATAATGGAGTAGGTATCAGGAAGGGAGCATTTTAGAGCTAATCTCCCCGTGTTTGCGTGGGAAACCATTAAGGAAAAACCACCCTCAGTAGACCCAACAAGGATTAGAGCCCCGGGCTGGTCATAAACCCAGGAGTGATGCCTTAGACCATTCGGCCACCGGAGTGGGTTAGCTTTAATTACCGAGAACAGGCACTGATATTAATAGCGACAATACCACGTTTTGGATTTAGCCACCACATTACAATACAAACGCGTCAAAATTAATTAGAGTTAGGGGGTGAAGCTCCACAGAAAGGGGGATGTATTTAGCTGTACAATTTAAAGATAACGTTTTCAAAATCAACACAATTATTGGATGCAATCAGTCGGAGGGGTCGGGATGGGGTACAGGGAGGATTATTATGGGCGGAAGAGAGAAGGGAATGGTCCTATACACAGATTGATATTCCAATCCCAAACATCATTAGGGAATAAACGATGCAATTAATGCAGCAAATGCTGGTCCGGTGTTTGTTTAAGTCATATCGGGGCGCAGTGTCAATAACAAGTAGGGGTGAAGGGGAAGAGCGTTGTAGTCCCAGAATGCACCTCATGGAGTCACGTGGTATGCTACAAACTCTAATAGGGGGTCCACAATCTTTAAGTAAATCCAGGGACAACAACGCTCTCTGAGGAATTCTAACCAAAATCAAATGGGGGGAAATACCATATGGGCGGGAATGTAACCGTCATCTAGGGTCAATGACCTTAGGATAACACCACTGGGAGGGAAGCAGGAGTGTTGACCACTCGCTAAATCTTGTGACTGTAGGGTCAATTTCTTCAGGGAGGGAAGTGTTTTATTTTTCACGGGAAGTGGAGATTTCAAAGGTCAAACATGCGTACTTTCCAAGCTCCTATGTTTTGTGTCGGCCTCCACACCACCGTCAAACAAGTCTAGTTGAGAATAACACCCTTATCAGAGGGCCAACTGGAGTGGGGAAACCTTCACAGGCCCTATTTTGACCTTCATTCGGTGCATTTTGTTTCTAGAAATTCTAAACCAGCACCAGATCTCCAAGTTTTACACTTCCTGGTCGATTTTTTTATATTAATATTTATTATCACCACGTCTTACTACCTGTTCAGGCTATCCACATATGATCATTACTCTAATGGGTTTGAGGTGATAACAGAAGCATTTTAAAGGAAGTGTACCAGCATTTACGTGGAAGTAGAGTAAGAAACCATTTATAAAAACCAAGCTAAGTGGAACCGACCTAAGCTAGGTTTTCCTATCAACAGCAGGCCAGTCTAACGTGAGAGTGACGCCTTAGACCATTCGGCCACTGAAGCGGGTCTTGTTTAGTGTTTTTTTTAGTTACTGGGCTCTAGTGCCAATATTGATAACTGCACATTTGGGGCTATTCCAAACTTTAGTGATTCAAACATTTCAAATCATTACAGTTCACGAATTATGTTTTATGCTTTTCACTTACCATTTTAAAGAGGTGTAGGCCTACACAATAACATATTTCTAATATCTTAAAATAACTTTTAATGTATAAACAGTTTAAAAGTGGTAACATAACTTAATTTTTAACCATATATAAATACTTTTCTTCTTATACCCCAATCGTTTGATTTTATCTCATTTTGTAGTACACTGTGATATATAATTTTTTTCAACCTAACTCTACTCGTTAATTTTAATAATATGTCCTAATTGATCAATGCAAATACAGATTTGAAATGCACATTTCATGATATTTTTTCCTTTTGACTGTACCGACTGTAGAGACAACACTGACTAGCCGAACATAATATGCCAGATCGAGGCAGAGGTCAGATAGTCCCAACTAATGACACCCAGGTAAAGTGGATGCCAGCTTCCTTACCTGGTCGGTGTTGCTGGGATGGGCTGAGACATTGCTACTTGCTATATTTTCCAAGATAACCCTTCCCCACCAATGTTAGATTTCCTGACAAGATGTTATAGACTAAACAAATATTATGAACTTTCATTGACGAATGACCTTACCAGTTTCAGTGGCTCATATAAAAGCCATACTGCACAGATGGTTCTTACACGAATTCTATAATATTTTTTTATGATAGCTTGTAATTTAGGTCTTCTCAGCCACTAAAACCAAATTAGTGGATATCGTAGGATCCTAGTTCGATTCCTGCTATGATGACGAATATATTTACTATGTGTTTACAGATTTATCCTCCTATCCAATAAGTGAATGTCTAGGCCGGGTGTGTCAACATGGGTTTTATTGCAAAGAGACCTTTGAATCACCTTTTAGAAAACAAAAAACATATTTTTTTGTGGTCAACATCGATATCATCTTACTATATTATTAATGGTTTTTATTTGGTATTGATATCGGACACATCCTTAGAAGGACCTGTCTTCTGCATGACGTCATACAAAGAAAGGTTGAGGGAAAGAGGAGCATAATAAGAGGGATAATTCAAATACTGGATGACTTGAAGGAAAGAATAACATTCTGGGAGCTGAAGGAGGGGGTAGAAGACAGGGTGCATTCACAAAGGAATGTATATGTCGTAAGACAGAACACCTAATAAATAAAGGTATCGATACTTTCTATCAAAAGTTACAGCTTAATATCACGTGACTTGACATATAAATATGTAAAAGTAGATTTAGTAACTTTTTCTGGCTGACAGATATTTCCATTCGTAAGAAAATTAGGGTAATTTATATATAAACTGTTAGTAAGGACAGTATTACAGTTATAAAAGTTACTCAAACTTATTTTATAATTATATCCAATTGTCACCTTTTTTTACGACCGATTAGTATAGAACCAATTAAACGAATGTTATTAACGTTTACCGCCAAAAATAGTTCTAAAAAGTTCGAACTACCATAGTATCATTGTCTTATCAGACGTAGTGTTTCACATTAAGGCTGCATCATTTTGTTTCGCGACAAGACATTTTGTCGCAGCGTGTCGCAACAAAACATGGAGGACATTTTTAACTGCGCATCCGCCAGGCCCCGAATAGCAAGTGATTTTCGGCCATGCTATTATTTAAATTATTTTTAAACACTAAGTTCCGCTACAAAACTACAAATAACTTTTTTTTTTATTTATAGGGTGAACCCAATTTTTTTTTTCTGGTTGCACGTCAAAAAACTGTGTAAATTGCCATAAAAGAATGGCTACGTCTTCTTCCTCAATAGATATCATAGTCACCCAACTGCACAAAACACCTTTTTTAATAACCAACTAAACACTGCACTCCACACTTGGATGGCTCGCTTACAAATGGCGGGAGCTCCAACAATCACAGCTTGTTGCAAGTCTAAATGCATCAGACGTCGCTACACAAAGGCAACGTGACGATACATGTTTCCTCGAAACAAATCGTTGCGAGCTATAATATGTTGCATTTGGTGTCGGGCCAATCTAAGAGTACATTGCTCTAGTACAGTCTGTGTTCTTATAAAATGACAGTTAAATGCCCTAAATAAATAACATTGAGGTTGGTTTATATAGTTTTTCACCGGAGGGATCTATGAATATTTTTTTTTGTTGCTATATCTAACAACTAGAGATGGGCGATATATCACTGACTGTGATTTTTTCACCGATACCATTTGATCACCGATACTCCCAGTTACTCGATCTCAAAAGTATCGGTGATTGAGATATCAGTGATCTGAAATACTCCATACTCGCATCAGATTGCAACAGTTACTCGAGCCACGGAGCTAGTATTGCTTCCTCAAGACACTCGAGTAAATACTCGCTTCGCGGCCCTTGTTATTCTTTTATTTTTTATTTTCTACCAGATAATTGAGAATCGACCTTATTGACTGGCATGTTTTACGTGCTATTTCTATTTAAAACACTTGATTTCGTAGAGCTCATTTTTCAAAAACAGTATGTTTTGCTTTCTTTTCTTATCAACTGTATGAAACATCTTAAAATGCATACTTTTGTATTGACTGTACATTAGTCAGGCAACATGAAACCTTGAAAGATTAGGTAGCTGTATGTCGATTGTCAATGTCAGTGCCGACAGGAAGAGCTTATGTTAGGCCTTTAAGTATCGAATTCCATTGCAAGCCGCCAAACACCCGATTAATTAGTTTTCTTCCAACAGATACTCATGGGACTATTCGAGTAAATACTAAATATCCAATACTCAATACTCATAAATACTCCATACTCCATACTAGATACTCGATACTCGGACAGCAGCTAAATACTAGCCTTCACCGTGGTTGGAAAGTGAAAAAATATAGGTCCATCAAAACACTGTGAATACAGGTCACAGTGAAAAATCACTGGTATAAATCACCGATATTTGAAAATCACAGTCACTGTATTCACTGATATCGTAAAATCACGGTTTCGCCCATCTCTACTTACAACCCATTCGGGCTATACACATATGACCTTATCACGCTAATGTATTAGGGATGAGAAAGGTTCAATTTTGAGGAGGTGCATCCATATTTGCGTGAAGGAAGAGGGTAAATTATTTTGGAACTACCCCCTTCAGTACACCTGACTGGGATTTGAACCCCAATCTCCTCGTTATCGGCTACCCAGTATATTTCAAGAGTGACACCTTGAGAGACCATGCGGCCATTGCAGCATGGCAAACACTGACAAAAGGGCGGTATGTGTATCTTACATCTGTCAGAATTGAGAGTTGCTGAACACATTTGGCATATGAGTGTGTAAATGATATTTAGTGGCTTCATGATATGTCTACTATGTTCTCCCACGGCTATCCGACTATGAGACATGTCGACTATTTGTGTCGACGACAAATGAGTTACGGTACGCGCTATATCGACCGGAAACCTTTGGCTGTATGAATAATTGAGAAGCTAGCGTCGGAACGTTTGACACGGAGTAATCACGTGAACCAAAGAACAAGGAAATGGCATCGGATCGCAACACCGTCGTTATTAAACAGGAGCCGCTAATAGTGACAACAAATTGTCAAAACTACAGTTACAATTACAGTAAAAGAATGAAAAATAGCCCTCTTTAGAAGAGTTGTCTATCCCTCCGTGCTTCGTGTCCTGTAGCCGTGACCTTTTCTAGCTGTTAGATATTTACATTCGTAAGAAAATTGGGCTATGTTTACCTTAAGAAAAAGAAAATTGCCCCTAAGAAATACATTAATATATGAAAAATAGTATAAATACATTGAATATTATACAAATATTAAAGATTTAGGGTATATAATACACATATATAGCCCACACCCCAATTTATTTTTAATGTACAGTACATATATGACAGCTAGAAAATATATTGATAAACTTTCACGAATTCATACGTCAAATCATGTGATTTGCAGCTGTCACTTTTGATATAATAATGTTATCAATAGTCTACCAACAAAATGACGATAATAATTTAGTGAAATGTTATCTTTATTTACAACAAAAAATATGTTTGTCTAAAAGATGCTGAAAATATTCATATATAAATTGAAGGTGACATAATTACAAAGTGCTATTGTGAGGAATTTTGGCAATACTTACTCTAGAGAAGTGGGAGAAAATATATTGTGAAAAATAATAGTACTCATTATATTTTCTATTGTGACTTGAACCACGAACTTTATAGTCATATCCACACTTTATCAATTAGCTAGCACATATCTAAACCTATTTATAACAGCAACGAATTTGTAGAAATACAAATTCTCACAAAACACGATCCATCAATATTACGGCTGTATTCTATTTTGATAATCAATAATTTGACAGCTTACGTAATATTTTGTATTGCATTTAGTCAAAGATTCGGGTTTCAAATCTAGACTGGGCTTACTGGAGGCAATGGGGCAATTGCATACATGATAGTCACTGTGGTTTCTCATCCTCTCTTCAGGATAGTGTGGCTGCACTTCCTATAAACTCTCTACCTCAGTCTTACCCCTTGGTTTAAATAGTTATCAGCCCTTTAATTTAAATATACTACTAATAAATCTATATGATATTATATAAAACTCCTAAAATTAAATAGCTATGGATGGTAACAAGCAGTAACTTCAAAAATGAGGTGCAGTGGAGAGGGGAGGGGGGGGGGAAGAGGAAGAAAGGGGAGAAAGGGGAGGAGAAGGGATGCATCTAGGATATAATGCTTCCCACTCCCATTTTATTACTCTTAATTAGAGGTAGGGTAGATTATATTATTGTGTACACCCATTCACACAGAAATGAACAAAAGAACAGGAAATACTTACAGCATTTAACAATAAAAAGTTTATCACACAACGTGTATATATGTTTAAAATTATTTAAAAATATACCATGTACCTGTAAAATAATTACAACTATTTTTTTTCGTGATGTAAAGGCATGTTTGTTCCTCGCAACAAATCTTTTCAACCTAACAAATAGGTAATTATCGGCGGCTTAATCTAATAGATAATGAGGAGAGCATTGTTTTAGAGGAAAGGCATTACCGCGTAGAGAGATTGAGAAAACAACTGTGTCACTGTGGAGTCACAAATTCTCCGAAAAACAAGAACAGAACTGAAATGTAATCCCGAGACGAGCTTTAAGCAAATCAAAAGAAATCAGCGCTAGCTAGCTGCGTAGGTCTCTATACTAGTAGAAATAATCTCAGCTTTGTCAGCGCTTCTCCATAAAATCTGCGTAGAAGAGTCAATCAAAGCTACTCGGTGCGCATGTGCCTAAGCCAACCATCTTCATTCACCTACAGACCAAGATACTAGCAGACAGATTCGTCTACTGTTGTGAAAGATTTGAAAAGGGTGTCTCTGTAGTTCTTGTTTCGTGGCAATTTGTTTCCATTACACAACAGATAATTAAATATGTTGATAGTCAGTAATTTTTTCAAAAAGATTCGTTATTTTTCCTATGCTAGTTTTACTTTTTGTTTTCCAGATATCAAGGGCGTGGAAAGCTAATATTGCTATAAAATGCTACCATAGCTATAGTGGATCAAATTCCAGGGGCACAAGGGGGCATCCAAACCCCTATACCCCCTCCTTTCTATGCTCTTTTTGGGCATTTAGGTCTAAGTTATCAATCGAAATTTGTGGATGAACTTTCCAGAGCGGAGAATGTCTACTTTAAAACTATGTTTATACAGACAGGCCTATGCATAGATAGGTTAATAGAAGATAATGTTTTATTAATTCCACTTTGGTGGCCGCATGGTCTAAGGCACTACTCTTGCAATATACTGTACTTCGAGGTTCGATCCCGGTAGATTGCAGTGAGGGCGTTTTTACCAAAATGGTTTTCCACTCCCCCTTCATGCAAATACATGTGTACTTCCTCTAAATTCAATCTTTCTATTCCTTAACATATTTGCGCATTAATACATAAGCGTACAACCCGAACGGGTGGTAAGACGCGGGGCTAAGAAACAATTTCCAGTAAACACCAAACTCGTGTGCTGTTTAATATGTTGTTAAGGTGCGGCAGAAGGGAGCGCAAGTAATTCTACAATTTTTATATATTTTTTTTTTAGATAAAATATTTCTCCACTAGCAGCCTAGAGTTTAGTTTTCTGCACATGCTGATATCATCAGATCTGGAATATCTGGCAAAACATTTTCTCTTTATTTAAAATGTTTTGACAAAATTCCAGGACACCCTTGACAGATATTAAATAATAATAATAATATTAGCACCGCGCCTTACAACCCGTTCTGGTTATAAGCTTTAAGTACTAATTACGCTAATGGATTAGGAAATGGGAAGGTTGAATTAGAGGAAGTGAACCCGCATTTGCGTGGAGGGAGAGTGGAAAACCATTTAAGAAAAACCACCCCCAGTTCACCCGACTGAGATTCGAACCTCGAACTTCCCGTCCTCAGCAATCGAGCTCAACACGACTAGCGCGTTAGCCAACTACGCCACCGAGGCGGGTAAGATATTAAAGATCTGTTGATATTAGCATGTGTAGAAAACTAAACTCTAGGTTGCTACTGGAAAAATATTTGAATTATTTTTGTCAAAAAATTTATATTCTATAAAAACTTTAAAAATACTTGCGCTCCCTTCTGCCGCACCTTAAGGGGGCCACCTCGGTATATCAAAAAGTATTATTCGTGTTAGGCCTCATGTCTTAAAATGAAATGGTCTGGGCTGTTATCTTGAACTACAGCGTCTGTCTCTGTCTAATCTTACCCTACCACCCAATGTCAGAAGAGAAGCAAAGGAATGGAAATCTCAAGGTCAAGAGTAAGAATGCGCGGCTGATTGCCTACCCACTACACAGTCCAGCCGTCAGCCTGTGTTTATCTTGTGATATTTTGCTAAGTTGAGATTCTCGTGAAGGGGTCACAAACAAGCACAATCCTTGATTAGTTGGTTTAACCAGTGGCAGCTCGTAGCTAAAATTAGTGGGGGTGCTGCTCAAGAAAATGTTTAGCCTATGTTTTAATAATGTGTAGAAGGAAAAAAACATGTATAAAAAGAGAATTTATTCAAGAACTTGATAAAATCTTTAAAAAATATATATATTTTTTACTTACTTTAACTTAAACTGTTACAGTTCAAGCTTGATCTATTCATTTAAAAACGAAATCGATTTTTCTTGTTTTAATTTGCGCAAAAAGTTCAATAATTTTCTCCTTGATCTCTGGATGACAACTGAGGAAATGTTTCTCCATTGAAAGTACTGCAAGAGCATTTAGTCTTTCTGTTAAATAAAAGAACCAAAAATAAAATAATCAAATAGAAAAGCTGGAAGCAGACTAATAATCTAATTCTACATTCTTCTACACTTTATCACATTCAAGAATATGATACACGGTTTTTAAGCACAACACACGCCGAGTAAAAAAATATTCCTTCCATCACGCCAGAGCCGGCACTGCAAAAGCAAAAGTGGCAGTCCAGCCTTCCTCCCCACCCCCTCCTATGCGCACAACAGTCAAACAGCGGGTCACTGGCACTGTGAAGCACACAGTTCCATACAAATATTGCTGTATCTTTTTCATAAACTGGGGGATGGCTATTGAAGTACTGACATTAAGTTTAAGGAATATATATTGTACTACAAAAATAAATATAGAATTAAAGAAAAAAGGATTCATTATATTAAATGTTATCGATCATATCAAGTGGAAATAGGGGGTGCTGCAGTTCCGCAGTGCCTATACACGAGCCACCACTGAGCTTAACTTGTATTGAAACCTTATAATACGAACGCGTAGTAGGACGCGATGCTAACAAATATTGTCTTGAAGAACACACACTTTTATACGTGTCACTTTTTTTTTAGGGAAATATGAATATTAACTATACAATAATTAATGATGTGTAGACTAAATTTCTATCTTACCTTACTTGGTTGATAGCAGGTTGTTGGAACCGAGGAGTATAATGGGTTGGGGGAAGGGGGGCTCTAACACACGGCCCTATATCCCCAACCCCTCTTAGGTTTATTTTATTTGAGTAAAAAGTTTAGTAAATACTTATAAATAAGGAAGATATCATAAAAAAAAACTCCAAATAGCTTCTAAAAGCATTTACATTTTTTGTTAAAAAATCGGGGATAATCTTCCCCTCTTCCAACCTCATTGTTGTTAATCAAACCAAAGAAGTTTTTCCTTTTAGAATCGCATTTTACATCCCGTTAGGGTTATACGACTATGTAATAACTACGCTAATGGGTGACGCTTTCGCCTAGACTATGCGGCCACCGAAGCAGGTCAACTTAGTTAACTTTTACTATCAACTAAAATGAAATAGATTACACATTGTTATATCACCTACACTGTTTACACCTACAAAAAGCTATAGTATACATAATTAATAGGTTAAATGGTCATGTGTAATATATTTTCAACAATTAATTCATTTTAATTTTAGGTGCCTATTCAGGCTATCAGTAATTTCTACTGATTATTCAAGCTGACAGGGGAAAAGGAAGTAAAGTTTTGATAAAATGTACCTCTATTTGTTTAGAGAAAGGGCTATGGATAAACTACCCTTAGTAAACATGGCCGGGATTCAAACCCCGACATCCTTGTAACTGGCAATCTTGTCTAGCTTGATCTTTAGCTTTTAAATAATTAAATTAACCAAACGCTTATTAAAAACAATAAGAAATAACCAATTTTATTAATTTATATTAATAGAATTCAATATGAAAATTATTGGTATATTTGAATAAAAAGGTCAAAAAAAATTTGTTTGTGAAATTGCAGACTTTTTGATGTAGTGCGTGAATGTAGATTAGTTAACAATTAGGATAAATTAATAATTTGAAAATTACATATAAGTTATAGATATCAGAAAACTATTAAAATGACACATTAAAAATGTGAGTCAAGGTCACATAAATGACTAACAAGTAAAAATACACACGAAAAGGCACAACACTTTAAATAACGTAAATTAAAATATTTAGCTAGAAAATTAACTGCAAATCTGCAATTTCACATAAAAAAAATTTTTGGACTTTATATTCAAATATACCAATAATTTTCATATTGAACTCTATTAATATAAATTAATATTGCTTCCTTACTACAATTTGATCGTGTTTTTCAAAATTGTATTAATGTTGAAACACATTGACGGATCCAGAAAAAAATGACGGGGGAGCGGGGGCACCATGATAATATATTATCATTACTATTATAATATTGTTACCTTATATCCTTTAAAAAATCTCGTATATGTATGTTAAAATTAACATTTAAACAAGATTTACAAAATTATGTTATATAAAAGCCCTTTTAGGGTACGGCCAGACTGAGCGCGCGAGCGAGCGAGCGAGCGCGCGAGCGACTAAAATATAAAATAGAACACATTGGTTGTAACGGGGGTGGCCACACTGGAGCGAGCGAGAGAGCGAGCGAGCGCGCGCGCTTGAAAGATAGAATTGGTTCTATTTTTCAAGCGCGCGCGCTCGACCCGGTACAGTCTAGTTTACAGGCGCTAGGCAATATTATTGTATGTTGGTTCATTGAGTGCTAGGAAAACTTCTCATTTTGACATGATATTTGACTTTTTTCTATCAGTGATAGGTTTAACACACTTGCTATTAATGGCCCGGTGACCTGGCGGTCTAGGGGTAAGGTGTCAGACTTCTGTGCTGGCGGCCGGGGTTCAATCCTCGGTCCCGGCACAAATTTATCTGATTACCAAACCCTTCCTTCACCTCTGGCAAGACATCTTGTGAATGTGGGGAAAGCCAGGCCTCCACCGTGGTTCGGATTCCACGTTAAACTGTAGGTCCTCCATTTCATCTCACAATCACCCTACCATTACACATTAGCGTAAGTGCATATAACCCGAACGGGAAGTAAGATGCGGTGATAATAATAATAATAATAATAATAATAATAATAATAATAATGGCCTAATTTAATTGGTAAGACCATAAATAATATAATGTATATATGTAAACCCGATATGTTAAAATACTTCAATATTATAATCAAAGTAGGCCTTTACAAATAAGAATCACCATTAGTTTGGAGAGAGTATGAAAAAACCACAACAATAAATAAGTTTTAAAAATCACCTTCAGTTCACTGAGCCAAGATTCGAACCTTTGCCTCCTAGTCAAAAGATATCGAGTGCAACGCACCATTCCGCCACTGGTGCTGCTAATCTGATTTTAAAACACTTCAGTACAGTACCATACGCATTTCTCAATTTATTAATTGGATGCACTTCTACTTTTTTCTTTTTTATAAATACACTATATTTTCTGTAAGAATTTTCGAGGAGCAGAGATGTACTAAGTGAGTTTGACAGATACATATTCTCTAACTAGGGGGGGGGGGGACCTAGTGGTCTAGGGGTAAGATGTCAGACTTCTGTGCTGGCAGCCGGGGTTCAATCCTCGGTTCCGGCACAGATTTATCTTATTTCCAAACCCTTCCTTCACCTCTGACAAGACATCTTGTGAATGTGGGGAATGCCAGGCCACCACCGTGGTTCGGATTCCACGTTAAACTGTAGGTCCTTCATTTCATCTCACAATAACCCTACCATTACACATTAGCGTAAGTGCGTATAACCCGAACGGGTAGTAAGACGCGGTGCTAATAATAATCTAACTAGGGTCCGCTAATTACGCGCTCGCTCGCGCGCTCGCCAGTTTGGCCACCCAGTCGCTTGCGCGCTCGCTCGCTCGCACGCTTGTCAGTCTGGCCGAACCCTAAGTCCACTGATAACAACTGATAAATAATTGTTTATCACTAAGAGTTTGAATGATCTTTGATTTAAGATTTCATGTGTGTTTTCTATTAACCATGTTGAGAACCTCTTCAGGGAATATTTTATTACTTTTATTTAGACTGAGCAATGAGCCTGGCCAAACCATCGAGTCTTCCCTGACCCATTGTTGAACTCAAGAAGTTTTTAATTTTATTCAACGAACTATAAGATCGTTAGGCTGTTGAAGTAGTAACTGGTATCACACAGTTTCCAATGGGCACTCGATGTTAGGAAACATTGGCAAAAATCAGTAAGCTTCCATTGGCGTATCGACTTTTACGGATTTCTGTATCAAGAATTCCCGTCATAGTTTCAATTATCCTTGAAGTACCCCCTGTAGTGGATGAAAACACCAGATCTATGTGTTTTTGCTCCATCCAGTATCTCTTCATATGTTGGCAATTATTTTGATTATAGCTAGAGGGCATTTAAACGATTTCTGTATGTTTTAAGAAAATTGACAAGGGGAGCACGTGCCCCGGTGCCACCCCCTGACTCACCACTGCATACACCCACACACACACACACACACACACACCCACACACATACATACATACATATATATATATATATATATATATATATATATATATACACACACACACACACACACACGGTGGAACTCCAGTCTTCAGGATCGCCAAATATCCGGATCATTATCAGGAAATAAAATTAAAAAAGGAAAATACTGTGCTGTAAAAAATGATATTTTCAAATTACACCACTACCGTACACATGTACATTGAGTATCAACTTAGTGTTTACATAAATATAATAATGTAGCCCTACTGTACGATTCAAGTTCATTGTATTCTTGTTTACAGTAGCAATAAGTTTAAACTTGCTGTATTTTTTAACTATAATAGAGTAAATTTTGCGTTTTCTTTCGAGACTTTGCCTATATATATATATTATATATATATATATATATATATAATATATATATATATATATATATAATACCCTCCATATATCAAACTTCCATATATCGACATTCTCAATAAGATCGAAGTTTTAGTGAATCTCCTTAACATTTACATAGATAAACTGTTTACATAGGTCTGTATCAAAATACAATTTTATTTATAGAATTTTTTCCAAGACAAAATGGGAGTTCCGCCCCTGAAATGACATTGTTATAAGAAAACCAAGGTAAAAAAAATAGAAACTTTTTAACAGAAAATAATGCATGTAAAAGCATGAGAATACTAGATAAAATATGTTTTTTCGAAGTAAAATATGTTTAACACATTTTTTTTGGATAAGTCTTGATTATATATATAGACATAACTTTTACATAGTGTGATACATATTTACTTATTTTAAAAAAAAAAGTTAGTTGATTAGAAGGTGTTTTTATAAATACAATATACAACACTATACATAAGTATGAATAAATGGTAGGACACAAACATACTTAGCCTTCACATAGTCTATTATTGAAAAATCAGTCATCAGTAAACAACACATAAATGACTATTTAACTTTTTTTAAACAAGTGATATTGGTCATTTCAAACCAGCTTAAGATACCCATTTGGAACCAAATCACCAAAGCCACTTTAAAAATATTTCAAATTTTTGAAAGATCTTGTCAACAGTAAAATAATTTTTTTTTTAATATAAGCCTATGTTAAGTTTAATATTTTCGTAATAAAAATGTTGGTGGTACGAGTCCCTTTTAACAAACATGAGAGTTGTCTATTAATCTAAACATCTGCGTAACCTAAACAGGTAGTGAGAAACTTGATAGTAATCTAAACATTACCTTCCATTTATTAGATTGACACTTATTTTTACTGACTTGCACCCAAAGGGTAAAGAAGTATTGTTATCAACAAAACAATCGAACTCAATATTTTTATAGATATCGCTGTCTTGTGTGTCAGTCTGTCTGTATCTCGACCTAGTGCCTACACTATTCTATTGATCTTTATCAAACTTGGTATTAAAGTTTTCATAAAGCTTCCCCAGAGGGATTTTGTAATTAGATATATAACACTAAAATTAATGATAGTTTACTGAAGGGCTAAAAGGTAAAAAAAAACCATCGTTTTGTTAGAAATTTGTTTTAACAATTTTGATTATAGTTAGTGTCTACGCACTGTTTACCATAACAAACAAAATGGCAACACTAATTTCTAATGGAAATGACTTTGAAGGTATTTTACAGAAGCAAGAATTTCCAATTTTATCATATCTCAACTATGTGAGAAACAATGAATTTCTATTACAAAACTATAGTACAAATAAAATTACAACACATATATTTGATTTTTTTTATAGAGCCATTTTATTTTTGAAAAATTGCAAATATATATTTTTTAATCTTAGTCTGTGAATTTTTCTATACACTTTGGTGAACAGAAATGCTACTTTTTTCTTAGATATGCTTTTGTGAGAATGTTATAACTCTACAAGGGTGACCTGGCAGTTTAGGGGTAAGGTGTCGGACTTCTGTGCTGGGGTTCGGGGTTCAATCCTCGGTCCCGGCACCAATTTATCTGATTACCAAACCCTTCCTTCACCTCTGACAAGACATCTTGTGAATGTGGAGAATGCCAGGCCTCCACCGTGGTTCGGATTCCACGTTAAACTGTAGGTCCTCCATTTCATCTCACAATCACCCTACCCTTACATATTAGCGTAAGTAAGTACAACCGAACGGATAGTAGGACGCGGTAATAATAATAATAATAATAATAATAAAACTCTACATAACTCAGATCTTTGTTTAATGCTACGTGGATATTAAAAACATCAGTGGTGGCTCCTGTATATGTACTGCGAAACTGCAGCATTCCCTATTTCCACTTGATATTGTCGATAACATTTAATATAATTAGTCCTTTTTTCTTTCTTTCTTATTTTTGTAATATAATATATATTACTTAAGCTTAGTGTCAGTACTTCAGTATACCTCTCTCCATTTATGAAAAAGATACAAAAATCTTTGTTTGGAACTGTGCGCTTCACAGTGCCAGTGACGTGGTGTTTGACTGTTGTGCGCATGCGCACATAGGAGTGTGGTGGTGAGGAGGGCGGGACTGCCAGGTAGAGAGAGCACTGTTACTCTTATAGTGCCAGCTCTGGCGTGATGGTGGAAGGAAGGTTTTTTTACTCAGCGTGTGTTGTGCTTAAAAACCGTGTACCGTATTCTTGAATGTGATAAAGTGTAGAAGAGCGTAGAGTTATATTATTATTCTGCTTCCAGCTATTTTATTTGATTCATTTTTTTCCCCAGTTTTTTTATTTAACAGAAAGACTAAATGCGCTTGTAATACTTTCAATGGAGAAAAATTTCCTCAATTGTCATCCAGAGATCAAGGAGAAAATTATGGAACTTTTTGCGCAAATTAAAACAAGAAGAATGGATTTCATTTTTAAATGAATAGATCAAGTTTGAACTGTAACAATTTAAGTTCAAGAAGCAAAAAAAATATTTTTTTTTTGTTAATATTTTATTAAGTTCTGGATAAATTTCCTTTTTATAATGTTTTTTTTCCTTTTACACAATTTAAAACAAAGGCTAAAAAATGTCTAGAGCAGCACCCCTACTCATTTTAGCTACTAGCCGCAACTGAAAAACATTGACCCAACAGGAATCGTAATCAGTAGTCTAATGTGTCGATAGGTGGCTGGGGAATATATTTAATACAGTGTCTAGGTGGTTTTGTAA
>JBCFYV010000024.1:7901411-7961218 GCA_039000515.1 Timema cristinae
CCATTTGCCATAGGAAGGGTATTAAAAAAAATTCAAACATATAATTTTTTCAGCTAAAAGTTGACAGTTCCTACCATTTTACTATTGTTATTTTCAAGGCATTTATGATATACAGAGTGTCCACCATAAAACTCCACTGTACCGAACTGTATGTGATTAAATATTTTTAATATCGTGGTAGACATCCTGTATAAGAAAATAGACTGCTTCAGATCCATAGAATGACGTATGAATACGTTAAAGTAGATATAGTAGCTTGCCTAGCTGTAAGAATAGTCTCTTCCTATGAAAATTTGACTGAACACAGTTTCTTAAAAGGAGTCTAATCAGTCATTTCTTCAAAATGTTGGCCGCAACTTTAGACACGAAGGGTTTAAGGCACTCACTAGAACAGAGGATTAAACCGTGGACTTCTGAGTCATTTTAGTACAAGAATAATACTGGCAATGAGAGAAGTGAAGCTTTCTGTAGCTAATACTAACATTATATGTACTTACTCTGAAAGATAGCAAGCTCACCTCCATAATGGCGTAGCTTAAAATATAGGTCCATAGTACAATCTTTCATCAGAGGCGGGGCAGAATATTCGTGATTGGGGGAGAACGCAGCCAGAATATTCGTGTTGGGGTACAGCCAAAATTTTCGTGATGTGGGGGTGAGGGAGGGCGCTGTCAGAATTTTCGTAATGGGGAGGGCAGCTTTGCCATTTTTTTTATTTTATGGAATAAAGTGGTTTCACTGGATTGGGCCGGGAGAAGTTCCCCTTCAAGAAATTTTGGCGGAAAAATCCTTCAAAATTTTAGAATTTATTATTTTGAAAGTCATTTATAAATTAATTAGTAAATATGAAAAACCACGAATACAAGTCTATTGTTTATTTATGTTTTTGTTAGTTAAATTATGTGTAAAAAATTTAGGTAAATTATTGACAATGATTGGCACATGAAGCAACTGTCTAGTGAGATATAACGTGACAGTACAACAAGTAGTGTAACATAGATATAACTGTCTAGTGAGATATAACGTGACAGTACAACAAGTAGTGTAACATAGATATAACTGTCTAGTGAGATATAACGTGACAGTACAACAAGTAGTGTAACATAGATATAACTGTCTAGTGAGATATAACGTGACAGTACAACAAGTAGTGTAACATAGATATAACTGTCTTATGAGATATAACGTGACAGTACAACAAGTAGTGTAACAAAGATATAACTGTCTAGTAAGATATAGCGTGACAGTACAACAAGTAGTGTAACATAGATATAACTGTCTTATGAGATATAACGTGACAGTACAACAAGTAGTGTAACATAGATATAACTGTCTAGTGAGATATAACGTGACAGTACAACAAGTAGTGTAACATAGATATAACTGTCTAGGGAGATATAACGTGACAGTACAACAAGTAGTGTAACATAGATATAACTGTCTAGTGAGATATAACGTCACAGTACAAGTAGTGTAACATAGATATAACTGTCTAGTGAGATATAGCATGACAGTACATCAAGTAGTGTAACATAGATATAACTGTCTAGTAAGATATAGCGTGACAGTACAACAAGTAGTGTAACATAGATATAACTGTCTAGTGAGATATAACGTGACAGTACAAGTAGTGTAACATAGATATAACTGTCTAGTGAGATATAACGTGACAGTACAAGTAGTGTAACATAGATATAACTGTCTAGGGAGATATAACGTGACAGTACAAGTAGTGAAACATAGATATAACTGTATAGTGAGATATAACGTGACAGTACAAGTAGTGTAACATAGATATAACTGTCTAGTGAGATATAACGTGACAGTACAACAAGTAGTGTAACATAGATATAACTGTCTAGTGAGATATAACGTCACAGTACAACAAGTAGTGTAACATAGATATAACTGTCTAGTGAGATATAACGTGACAGTACAACAAGTAGTGTAACATAGATATAACTGTCTTATGAGATATAACGTGACAGTACAACAAGTAGTGTAACATAGATATAACTGTCTAGGGAGATATAACGTGACAGTACAACAAGTAGTGTAACATAGATATAACTGTCTAGTGAGATATAACGTCACAGTACAAGTAGTGTAACATAGATATAACTGTCTAGTGAGATATAGCATGACAGTACATCAAGTAGTGTAACATAGATATAACTGTCTAGTAAGATATAGCGTGACAGTACAACAAGTAGTGTAACATAGATATAACTGTCTTATGAGATATAACGTGACAGTACAACAAGTAGTGTAACATAGATATAACTGTCTAGGGAGATATAACGTGACAGTACAACAAGTAGTGTAACATAGATATAACTGTCTAGTGAGATATAACGTCACAGTACAAGTAGTGTAACATAGATATAACTGTCTAGTGAGATATAGCATGACAGTACAAGTAGTGTAACATAGATATAACTGTCTAGTGAGATATAGCGTGACAGTAAAAGTAGTGTAACATAGATATAACTGTCTAGGGAGATATATGCATGACAGTACAAGTAGTGTAACATAGATATAACTGTCTAGTGAGATATAGCACGACAGTACAAGTAGTGTAACATAGATATAACTGTCTAGTGAGATATAACGTGACAGTACAACAAGTAGTGTAACATAGATATAACTGTCTAGTGAGATATAACGTGATAGTACAAGTAGTGTAACATAGATATAACTGTCTAGGGAGATATAACGTGACAGTACAACAAGTAGTGTAACATAGATATAACTGTCTAGTGAGATATAACGTGACAGTACAACAAGTAGTGTAACATAGATATAACTGTCTAGTGAGATATAACGTCACAGTACAAGTAGTGTAACATAGATATAACTGTCTAGTGAGATATAGCATGACAGTACATCAAGTAGTGTAACATAGATATAACTGTCTAGTAAGATATAGCGTGACAGTACAACAAGTAGTGTAACATAGATATAACTCTCTAGTGAGATATAACGTGACAGTACAAGTAGTGTAACATAGATATAACTGTCTAGTGAGATATAACGTGACAGTACAAGTAGTGTAACATAGATATAACTGTCTAGGGAGATATAACGTGACAGTACAAGTAGTGTAACATAGATATAACTGTCTAGTGAGATATAACGTGACAATACAAGTAGTGTAACATAGATATAACTGTCTAGTGAGATATAACGTGACAGTACAACAAGTAGTGTAACATAGATATAACTGACTAGGGAGATATAACGTGACAGTACAAGTAGTGTAACATAGATATATATGTCTAGGGAGATATAGCATGACAGTACAAGTAGTGTAACATAGATATAACTGTCTAGTGAGATATAGCATGACAGTACAAGTAGTGTAACATAGATATAACTGTCTAGTGAGATATAGCATGACAGTACAAGTAGTGTAACATAGATATATATGTCTAGGGAGATATAGCATGACAGTAAAAGTAGTGTAACATAGATATAACTGTCTAGGGAGATATAGCATGACAGTACAAGTAGTGTAACATAGATATAACTGTCTAGTGAGATATAGCACGACAGTACAAGTAGTGTAACATAGATATAACTGTCTAGTGAGTTATAGCGTGACAGTACAACAAGTAGTGTAACATAGATATAACTGTCTAGGGAGATATAACGTGACAGTACAACAAGTAGTGTAACATAGATATAAGTGTCTAGTGAGATATAACGTGACAGTAAAAGTAGTGTAACATAGATATAACTGTCTTATGAGATATAACGTGACAGTACAACAAGTAGTGTAACATAGATATAACTGTCTAGTGAGATATAACTTGACAGTACAACAAGTAGTGTAACATAGATATAACTGTCTAGTGAGATATAACGTGACAGTACAACAAGTAGTGTAACATAGATATAACTGTCTAGTGAGATATAACGTGATAGTACAAGTAGTGTAACATAGATATAACTGTCTAGTGAGATATAGCATGACAGTACAACAAGTAGTGTAACATAGATATAACTGTCTAGTGAGATATAACGTGACAGTACAACAAGTAGTGTAACATAGATATAACTGTCTAGGGAGATATAACGTGACAGTACAAGTAGTGTAACATAGATATAACTTGTGTAATATTTTAATTGTTAATATAAAATACTTATTAAAAATAAATCCGAGGAGGCGCACGCTCTTACCACTCCCACCCTCTGTGTTCGCCCCAGAATACTTTACGGTAAGATTGCTATCTTTCAAGGTTAACGGAGTGTACAACAACCCATTCAATCAATAATTATATGTGTGTTTTATTTATTTCCCACGACGTCTTACTATCCGCTTGAAATATCCGCATTTAATTACGTTAAGGGGGTAGGGTTAAGGAAAGTCAATGTTAGAGGAAATGAACCATTCATAAAAATCCATCCAAAGTTCATCCATCTGATATTCGAACTTCAACCTCACTCTAACAATAAATTAGACTAGATGAGCTTGACGTTTAGTTCGCGCGTCCCCCAGAGTTGGGTAGTGTAATATTATCCTCTTGATATAGGTTATCATTGTAATTGACATGACTATCAGAAGACTATTTTAAATATTTAGAGTGAAATAAAATGTGTTTTAAAGATCATATAAAAACAAAGCTGTCTAAAAAGGTAAAACATATATAGTAAGTGAGAAGTCTTAAGGCGCTAAAATATCATAAACTCATAAAAACAAGAAGGGGTTCATAACTCTCCTGGGTGGAGCTGTCCGGCAGTAGGAGAACAAACACGGGATGGAAAATACAAATAATACAAATTGTGATGTGACCCTCCTATTAAAATACACAACTCGTTTCAAAAATATCCATATATAGTATATAGTATCAGCTAATTGTCGTTTACTAGATATTAAGGTCTTAGTAATCAACCAAAACAGTTGGATTTTCGGCCCTTTAAAAGAAAGAAATTTAACTTTTAAATTATGTTTATAAGTCTATATATATACACACAGAGGGGGGGGGGGGTCACAAAATGATTTGTGTTTATTCCACTAAACACCAAACCCTTGTACTGTTAACGGTTTTATCAATATTTAACCTAAGCGTAACATCTGATTTGCAATATCTCAGCTACCTAAACACCCTCCTTTACTTATTTATAGTTGGTATCTTAAAAAGTTTTTCTCGTCAATAATAAACCCAAATCAATTAAAGTAGGCCAATAGTAAGCACTCCATGGAGGTAGCAAGGATATACACAAGGATACACCTGATCCTCAGCTCCTTGAGCCAGGTTGAGTCCATCAACACTGGGGCTCGCTAGTGTCAATGCTCAGTGATACAAGCACTTCTAATGGGCAGTTGTTAAACGACTCACTTTTAACATGTTCATAGTAAAGGGACCTCTGTAGGTCTAATGAGCAGTCTGCGTAAGCACTTTGTGAAGTAGGATTATGTGAAGAGAGGGTTGGGTTGCTACCTGAACCTGGCTTTGTGGAAGCCGGCTGATTGACTTAAGATGGATATTTGTCTACTTACCTCTAGTTAAACAATGTTTAAAATACCCCTTAATGGCACGTAGTGTTACTGGTGTCGAAGGACTCAAGCTCTTCCACGGACAGCAGCCATTTTAACCTGGAGGCTGTTTGCCTCGTGTATACCTTGTCCGTGTCCAAAGTGCTAGACCTTAATGGGTCTTTGGTCACCGGTGACATGTTCGAAACCAGACAGGATGCAGTGGTGGTGATAACTTCTCAATCAAAATTTTCAGTGTGATCTTTTTTACCCTAAACCTTCTACGTTAATCTAGGTATAGTTTCTCTATATTTGTGATCCCTACCCAACGATTAAGTTGTTAAAAGCCCTCGTGTTGAATTTACAATACAAATAAACTATTAAACATTAAATAGTTTTCTACAAAAAAAACAGAAATGTGAAAATCACGATCCACATTTAAGAAACAAACATTTCAACAGATAATGTCACTAAATGTTTCCCTCCCTTTCTAAAAAAAAAAAAGAGCCAAACATTTTGTGCGCATTGTGTAGAGAACGTTTGAGCGACCCACCCCTTCATTGATGGGGACTTCCTACAACGCCGACCCACGTGGTAGTGGGAGGGGTCCTGCCGGTTTTATAAATGACCTAGTACTTGTTTGTTTCACGAAATGAGCCCTCGCGGGGAGAGGGTTGGCTGGCAGAGAGTGCTGACATCTGACGGAGAATATACGAATTCGTGTCCAGACATCTCTTATCCATTACGTTCGTTAGCAGAGAGAGAGAGAGAAAAGGAAATAAAGCCAGAAAAGGCGTGAGTGCTGCAAGGGTAGCTAGCCCCCATTAGTAGTTCTATGTTGATGCAAAGGCAAGAACCTTCCTACCTAATTACAAGGACCATAGCGAACTCATTACTAGTGCATTATCTCGCAGACATTAGAATAATCAAACTGAAAATATTGCCAAAGTACACTTTCCTTTCACTTTGAACCGCAACCCCCATCACCCCTCTTGTGTTCTTTCCATGCACACTGTGTCCCAAAATCTCTTGCTCGTTGAGTCATGAAAAGATTCACTCCAGGTCAGTTGGTTCTACAACGAGACCAAGTCCATTTAAAAAGTCAGAAAAAATACAACTTCAAACTTTTGTTTTTGCTCCGCGTCTCCTCCCTCGGCCGGTTTGCACTTATTTAATTACGTCACTGAGGTAGGGATGGAGCACTTGGGATTGAGAAGAAATGAACACTTCGTTTAACTTGAGAGGTAGCAAACTAACCTTACTTGTTTACACTATGGTACAGCTTATATGATAGGACCATAGTTTAGACTGTGAACTCCTACTGCAAACGGAGGGCCCAGGAAATTGAGAGAATAGTTAAGGTAAAAACACCCTCAGTTCAGTCGGAATTTCATTGGAAGTATCTTTTACGTAATACAAACCCTTTTTCATGGTCAACATGGATAAAAATGTAATATATTATTAGTTTTATTTTATGGGTTTTGTTAATATCTATCAAAATTGAACTTTGCAACTCACACGACTTGACGTATGACTACATGAAATAATATCTAGTAAGTTTTATAGTTGATAGATAAGGAAAAACCTTCCAATGAAAATTGTACTGTACATTGCATCTGTCTAGTAACGGTAGTGCCATTACTAACCTTTTTACAACAAACTAAGGTAGATTTGGTAGTTTTCTTATGGTAATTAACACCCCTAAGGCTGGTCACACACTATGGAGCATTTGACGTAACGTAACAGCGTCTCGTGCCAAGCAGCGTAGCGTGTGTGGGGTACCACGTAAACCTTGATTCACACGCTCACCGAAAAATAGAATGAAGAGTCTGCGCAGTAGTTCACACACTTTAAGATGACCCATGATGCATTGCAACACTAACTTAAAACAGTTGACTATCAACAGATTATTTTATAATAGATAAACATATATTTTTGGTCATTCTCCCGATGGATGTTTTCAAACTATAACGCTGTGTCGTGGCGCAATCCAATACATCGATAAACAAGCTTTGCATTAACAGGTTATTTCAAATCTCCTCACAAAGACCAACGAGGCTGTCTGCTAGCTTCTGGCTGTAGAGCGCATGCGTTGACAAATGCGCATGCGCATTGATTTAAGATGGCTGGTTCTGAGATTTGATTGGTTCTCCTATGTCTAACATCTCGAGCAGAGCGGACAAAGTAGAGAATAGTTTAACTCCAGCAGAACAGCTCGCGCCGATTAAGCGGAAATGTTGTGATTGGCTTAGAGCGCGTCACGTGACCACGTTTCTGTTCTGCACTAGTTTTTCGGCGAACGTGTGAATCCACAGTAAGACCGAAAGTAGCAAGAGATCCGCTCGGTGCTCGGTTCGAAGGAGCATTCCATGCAGATAATACTTGACATTGCTCCAGTCAGCCAGTTGTGCCCATAGTATAGTGGAGTGCGGTTTGGTTGTATTGCAAGTTTTACATCATAGAGTGCTTTGAGGAACTAACATGATCATTAATACAAGCATAGGGCTACGAGAAGAGGCACATCAGCTTCACTACCACAATATAAAGCGCAATGGCGCGTGGATTGAATTGGCCGATGAAGGAGTGCAAGAAGAAATGGGAGGGTCTGTTGGCTTCATTCCGGCGTGAGAAGGCAGCACATTGAAATGAATAACCAGATTTTTAAAATATGCTCAAAGAATGTCCCTACTGAATTTGGTTAAAATCTGTCCATGAGTTTAACAGTTATCACTGTAAGATACGGAAAGACAGATAAAATGCCAAATGGTCAAGTTGAAACCGAGCCTCACTTCGCTGAGCCAACAAATTTGCGTTAAGCTTAGTCAATTTGAATTATTTTAAGATTTACTCAACCTTGACAGATATTTGCTAAATAAAAAAATTAGGTCCCTACACAAAGTTGATTAAAGGAATATTTTTATAAAACCAATGTGTCAATTTTATTTTATAAGAAAACCAATTTTTGAAAATATTAATAAATTTTAATTATGGTATGCACTCGAACATGAAGATTTTTTTTGTGTGTGTGTTGAAACTTTTCAAAGTTTTCAAAAACTGTAATAGTAAAGTTTTTTATAATTTGCTCTTAATTATTGTTCATTACAACTTTTGCTTTGTTAATTTTTGTATAATATTCAATATTTTTGATAATGAAATATTTATTTTCCACAAGTTAATTGGAATATGTTTAGTTGTGTTTTATTATTATTATTATTATTATTATTATTATTATTATTATTATTATTATTTTAAATGTTACTATCATATAATTAGACACTAAAAATTATAAAATACCAAATCATAAACAAAGAAAATTACACGTTTTATTTTAGAATTTAGAATTGAAAACGGATATCAATTTATATAGTACTTTTTTTTTTGCTCAAATTAAATTACAATTAAATTTGAAAGCAACTAACCCAAGTTGAGCTCTCTATCCCCAGGGTGTACTTACGCCCTTCTAGCACACCCTCTCCCCCCTTGGCAACTTGTTATTGATCCGGACTGAGGAATTCACAATCAGTCACGTCTGAGTCATAATGAAACGTTACTATAGCTACAGTGCGCTGCACCCCATACCCCCCCACCACGCAGTAATGATGCGGTCAGGGGGGGGGGGGGGAGAGGACGCGATTATTTCAACCTCCTCCCCCTTCTTCACAACATACAGCAGTTGGTGTTTTAATGAGGGGGTCAACACGGGTCCCCCAACCCTCGGCCCTTCCTCCCGACGTTGGCGGTGATGTTGTTGGGTTCACAGGTGTGATCCTGGCTGTCACTACGAGCCAGGAGTTACCCCTCCCCCCTAAAAACTCTCACGTCCTTATTATTACTAGTCAAAATAACAAGTCACGACAATAGGTTCCGGAGGAGTTGGGATCAAATCCCTGCAAGTGAGATTAAGGCCCTGCCTACCCTCCCTGGCGGCGTATTGAGCTTTCAGCTCTAAAATAGATGGCGTTGCTAACGTTATACAAACTGGTGGATTCCAGCCATCAGATTGGCAGAACTACTGGTTTGTTTAAACAATTGGGAGACCGGCGACCACGACCGGTAATCAGTAAAGGCAGCAAGCAAACTTTTTTCCAAGAATTGAGAGAGATAAGAAGTGTAGTGCCGGACCGTAAAGTGTGTAGGCGACCAAGTTTGACTAAACGTGGGGAGACATAACGTCAAGATACAATCACACTCTCGAGCAGAAAAATTAGCTTATTCATTCCAGTCAGCTAGACGTCAATTAACCTGTAGTACCACTTTTGAATTTAGAACCTTTTGATGCCAAAGTTTAGTACTAGTTTTGTACCATTTTGTACCCGTACCCGTTTTGAGTAATTAGCATATCAAAGTGGTGACTCTAGGTTAATGCAGTTGTACCACTTTTGAATTTTGAACTTTTTTTGATGCCAAAGTTTTGTATCCGTACCCATTTTGAGTAATTAGCATATCAAAGTGGTGACTCAAGGTTAATGCTGTTTTACTACTTTTTAATTTTGAACTTTTTTTGATGCCAAAGTTTTGTACTAGTTTTGTACCGTTTTGTACCAGAAAGAAAAAGTATTGTACCCGTACCCGTTTTGAGTAATTAGCATATCAAAGTGAGTACTCCACGTACTCCAGGTAAATGCGGTTGTACCCCTTTTGATTTTGAACTTTTTTTGATGCCAAAGTTTTGTAATAGTTTTGTACCGTTTTGTAACACAAATAAGTTTTGTACCCGTACTCATTTTCAGTAATTAGCATATCAAAGTGGTGACTCTAGGTTAATTCTGTTGTACCACTTTTGAATTTTTTGATTCCAAAGTTTTGTACTAGTTTTGTACCGTTTTGTAACACAAATAAGTTTTGTACCCATACCCATTTTGAGTAATTAGCATATCAAAGTGGTGTCTCCAGGTTAATGCTGTTGTACCACTTTTGAACTTTTTCATGCCAAAGTTTTGTACTAGTTCTGTACCGTTTTGTACCACAAAGAGAAAGTTTTGTACCCGTACCCATTTTGAGTAATTAGCATATCAAAGTGTCACGTGACTCCAGGTTAATGCTGTTGTACCACTATTGAAATTTTTTCAAATAAATATCTGGTGAGGGTAGTGATAAATAATAATGTACACTTATTTATCAGAGAAAAATTTATTTAAGGTAAAATTAGAGAACTTATTTTTGAAGATTTTGTCACTAACTATAATAAATAACCTATACGATTGAGTATGTAGCCTACGATTTTGTCGTACCATTTATTTGAGTTTATTAGTAAGCAGGTAAAATAAAAAATAACTAAAATTTAATGTGCTAAATTTGGCACTGTGCTTTGGCTAATTTTTAAAATTTAAAAGCTAAGGAGGCAATAACATATTTTAAAAGCAGTTTCATTTCGAAGACTATAACAATTTTGACAATAAATATATCTGTTATTTTTATTACTGATATCACCACGTCATACTACCTGTTCATGTTATACGCATATATGATAATCTAATTGGGTGGTAATGAGGAAAGAAGCATTTGAGAGGTTATCTACCAGCATTTTTATTTTGGAAGATGGGGAAACAATTTAGGAAAAACTACCCTCAATAGACTCGACCAGGATTTGCACCCCAAGTGCTCCGCTATCAGCAGGCCCATTTAACACTAGTGACACCTTAGACCACTCAGCCACTGAAGTGGGTATCTGTTATTTAATACGGTGTTTACAGTTTTCAAACATCTATAGGATTTACACAATTTTCCAGAAATAAATATTTTTGGGAATAATTTTTTATCCTATTGGTAGAGTTTAACTTGAGTAATATCTCCATGGTGTCAGCCTGCAAGCAGGCTATACCAATCGAGAGGCTGCCGTATGTTGGCAAAGATAGGGCCAACATTTTCAAGCTGAGGGTGCCATGTGGTTAGCACAACGAGCCCTCCAGACTTCTATCTCAGTTTTCTAGACTGAAGCGCTACTTATTCATTCAATTATCTCCTCATTTGTCCTCACGAGGTTGATTTTGGTTCCGTTTCAGACCCACTGCTTCACAGACAGAATTAGGGGCACTGGGGATCGAACTTGGGACTTCAGTATCTGAAGCCAGTAAATCTGACCAATATACAACAGAGGCGGTCGGGTATCAAATACTTACTTACTTACTTACTTACTTTATGGCATGGGGAACACAAAAGTTCATTAATTTTAATGGTTTTAAATATATATTTACTTATCATCGGCTTCATGTCGTGGTCAATATTGCTAAAGTGCTATGACTGAGCACTGAGTGCGTAAATTAATCAGCTCAATAACTTGACTAGTTCGATTCCCTGTTAGGTTGAAATTACTTAGTACTAGCGTGATACGAACTCGGCTAAGGCACAAGAGATTTTGAACATACAATAAGTGCGTTACAGAGTGTTAGTAACATTTACTTTCAGCTAAGAGCTTTTCTTAAAAAAAAAAAGTACTTGAAATATCAGAATAATCGCTGCATTGTTATATAGAAGTATTTATTTGTATCTTAATTTTGATATTATTTCTACAGTGAATAAAATAGTATCGCTGCTCATCCATTGTACTTAAATCAGTAGATACAGATAGCCTAAGCGCCAGTAATATGCATACCATTAAAAAAAACTTACCCTTTACTACAAGAAGTTAAATAATCAATTATATCTTTGATTTTCTTTGTGCGCCCTTTCTTAACAAACTTGTTATTCACAAGGATATAAAATAATATTTTGTAAATACTTCTCCACCTCAAAATTTATACAATCCATTGGATTTTGTTCGAAAGCAAAAAGGTCACATATTGTTAATTATATAAAAAGTAATCACCGTGGGTACTTATTGTTCGGGATTCGATACATTTCTTCCAAAACGAGCGCACAAACTGCGAGAATGCAACAGGTTCAAATTAAAAGTAATCACATTTAACACGCTAATAAAATAAAATTAACATTTTCACATCTTGACTACCAAAAACTTCGTTCATTAACTTTTTGAAAAATAACTTATTCCAAAGTCCAATGAGAGTCAAATCCTAGACAGTAAAATAAAAACTAGTATATAAAATTATACTGAGAACGTCACCAAATTACATTTAGACCAAACTTTATTTAAAATAACTATGTTTGATATGAGCAGGAATGTTTATTTTCATTTATTATAATAGTGGATTAAAAATTCAATTTACAGTAGTTTTCATTTACTTTGAATATTAACACTTATTATTACAACGTGTAGTGCTAAAGAATGAGAAAACTCAAGAAAGAATATAAGATAAGAGTGAAGAATTTTACATGTTTTACTGCCTCAGTTAAATAAGGGCTAATGTCATAAAACTTTGTATATGGAGAAGCGTGTGGTTTTTTCTTTGAAAATAATGTATCACTAGAGTAATACTCTCATTGAAGTAAGTAGGGACCAAGTATATTTATTAACACAGCAGGAAGACTTTGTGAGTATTTTAGTTACTGAATATATTAAGATGTTTAATTGTTTATATTTAATTACGCAAATTTTCATAATTGGACATTGGCCCTTCTTATCCTAACGTACATGGTATTAATGTTTCTTTGACTCAAGAAGGTCACAGAGATTAGTTTAACCCTCCATTGCCGCCTGCATTCCGATACAGCAGGTTAGCCAACGCTTGCAAAATGATACTAGCTTGTAAATGGGAAATGATCATACTAACGGCACCTATTATCAGCTAAGACAACTAGTTGCAGAAGGAAAAGTTGTATTTAAAACCATGTATTTTGACTAGAGAGTCGACTTGGGAGTCGTTAGAGCTCAATATCGTCGTGATTATTGAAGCTAACCCAAATTAAAAAATATGTCTAAAAAGAAAAAGAAATTATTCATTAAATAGTATGTTATAAACAAACACTCTAGCTTAATTGTACAAAGAAAATAAATAAATCCATTAATAATTTTTGTTATTCCATTTAAAATGCATTGAAATGGAAACATTTAAATGAAATTATTTCAATAACTATTTTTAGCATGGTTTGAAAATTCCATAAGAATTATGAAAGATGCCCAGATATGTTACTAAAATAAATAAAAAACAACAAGGTTGAATTATTAAATATATTTTGTTCTAAATTCTTTTGTTTAGAGCCGTGCATTTATGGGTAGGCAGGGCCTTAAGGTACAAACTAGAGTGGAACCGCCATGGAAACAACCTTAGCTGAGAGTTCAAAAAGTGACCAAATCTTTAGTAGGTTTCTGGGAGGCTGCACCTAATATTAGGGCTCTGCGAGTACACTCGGATCTCGAGTTTCGAGCTGAGCTCGTCATTAAATCTCGAGATCGAGAGGGAAAGTTTTGTACGCTCGTCAATTTCGAGCTTCCTCTGGATATATGTACAAATAAATTCTTAAAACGCAATGGTAAGTAAGTATAGGCTATTTAATTTAGATTACATCGGTAGTTTCACTTATAATTCATTTGGTAGCTTACCAAATTATTAAAGTTAATATAAAGTTTCACATTAATAAAGTAACAGAGTTCTAAAATTATTTTCGACGGGTAGACTAATTCAATATTTTAAACCATTTTGAATTATCCTCGATTGAAGTTGTATTGACATGAAAAGGTAGGAAAATAAAATAAAAATAGTTAAATAGATCCCAAAATACTTGAATAATCATAATGTTTACTAGTTTTACATGCTCATTTTCTTAGATTATAATTGTAGTTAAATTAGAAATTTACCAATAGAGTATGAATTGGTTGTTTTAGAACTTCCGTTAAACTACAAAACTAGACCTTGTTACTATTTAGTTATATTTATGTTGGTTAACTTGTCTTAAATCAGTAGGGATCAACATTAAAATAAATATTTTATCAAACGTATCATATTTAAATCAAAATAGCACTTACTATTCTATATTGTTTATTAGAAATATTATTTTAGCCATCTTATTTTTCATTTTAGAGTATGGGCATCAACTTTTATGCATTATTTATTGAAAATGAATTAAATTTCCTAATAATATAGTTTCTAGTGAATCCCATATGAGGCGCATACAAATGCGCATAGAGGAATGAAGTTGGAATATAGGCAGTGATCATGATCGATTCTTACATTAAGGATTAATAAACGAAATATGAATTCGGACTTCTAACTGCTTATGTTTCTTACGTTTTCTGGATAATTAAAGCTACGGAAGTTTATTTTGGGGGAATATTAGCTCATTAAAAAGTGAATTTTACTAACTTTTCTGTAAAGACATTTGTGTTGAAATCACATTGATTTTTTATTTTATTTGAGTGTTGTAATTATTTTTAAATCATTCTTAAATGTTATCTATAATTAAAAAAAACAATACTCGTATTTCCGTTTTTTTTAACTTTCTTTTCAAACGTATTTACTATTTTATAAATGTGTATAATTCTTATTTAAAAACATGTGCTGTTTCCATAAATTTTTAAATCTCATATTTTAAAGATGTGACATTTACATTTTATATTTGTTTTGACTGGTGACATTTTAAATATACTATTTTAAATTTAGGTAGCGTGTCTGTCTACTGATCTAAGGGTCCCAGGTTCGATTTATGGCATGGCCGAACAATTTATCATTAGTGAAATGTATGTTTCCCCTTTCACAGTGATGAGTTAACGGCCAGAGGACGGAATGTTGTGTCTTTTCTAGATTTAGGTTGATTTATTAGTCGTGTACTGATAGAATCAGTCGGTTCTTAAAGTGCACGTTAAATACCTCGAATAAACTATACATTTACAAAGCGTGAAAGCACATACTTTGCCAGAAGTGAAGGAAGGGTTTGGTAATAGGATAAATCTGTGCCAGGACCAGGATTTGAACCCCGGACCCCTAACACAAAAGTCCAACACCTTACCCCTAGACCACCAGGTCCCCAAATAAACAAATAATCTTATAATTTTAAAATTATGAAAATACTTGAACTAGACTCAAACTTAGAAGCTGTTTGACATACTTGACTCGAATGGAAAAACCCTGGGGATATCAAAACTAATTCGAGGTAACCAAAAATCCAATTAACCATTTTTATGAGTATCTAAGCAGCTGGTACAAACTAAATCAATGCCTTCACAATATGCTACATATAAACACACACTGTAGACAACTTATGCCATATAAAACATACATATACAATATATTCATAAGTAAAATTTAAACAAAAAAATAAAAATTTGGAAAAATTAACATAAGAAAAGTTCAGACTTATATCAATTTTTGAACTCAAATGACATTGCAAAAAAAAAAAATCTTTTAATCCGTCATAGTTTGCTTATCTTGACTCAATGAACAAACTCTTCAAGTTTACTTATTGCATGAAAAATTTTGTATCTTACGTCTGGTTTGTATTCAGTAAATCTTCTCTTTTACTCTAGTTGACATTATTGGCATATTGGGTGATTTAATAAAGATCGTTAAGTTAGGTTTGAAATGAGTACAAACTGAAAAGATTAACAAATGGATCCGAATTAAAAAAAAAAAATCGTTCTGAAATTTAAATTAAATGTTATTTTGACCATTGATTTAAATAGTAGTTTCATAAGGAATAATGGTGGGGTCGAATTAGCCAGATCCTACTGTGTGGTGTGTGTGTGTGTGTATATATATAATGAGGGTTCAATCCGAGGGTGGGTTTTGATGCGCTTCCCATTCATTTGGAGCTGGGCATACATTTAGCCCTTCGTCCAGTTAATGTTGCCAAAACCTTATGGGAGAAAGCGCATCCTGAAGAAATCCTGAAAGTGCGGTAGTTTCACGTTGCTTTCCACACAGGGTATTCTATGAGAGAGAGAGAGAGGGCCTACAATTTTGTCAGAGAGGTATTTTCACATACCTTCCAGGGTTATTCTACATGCCACAATTATGAATGACATGAGACAGAAAGCTTTACTTCCCTTTTAAAGTTGTGATACGGATTTTCTACATTCGGTAAAAATCCGCGATGCTTGGATGAATTTGAACCCATGAACATCGGGTCTTGAGGGGGGTATTTTACCCCAAGTACAACGAGACCCTAAATATCTTAAGTAGTTAGTTACAATTAGTGCCATCCAGAAGTAAGCCGAGACAAATGTGGATTTCTTCAAAGCTATCGATTATTCGCTCTGAAATAACTTATACAGCGATAACAACAGCATCTGCTGACTACTACGCTTTATTTGCTCGTCTCGCTCCAGCGCACCAAGCGGAGGTAAGAATAAACCAAGGTCTGCTGTTAACTAAACTCAACTCGACTGATGTAAACGCAACACAAAGTAATGCTAATTCTCATCCCGTGAAACTGCGCAAGGTTGGAGGAGGGGAATGCCTGTTGCGACAATTGGCCTCGCGGGCTCTACAGGTAATGTTTATTCTATCGCCGGGTACCGGGGTGGGGGTTTGTTAACGCTAACTTACGCATTCATTTAGACCGAATGCGTTTCGCGAGCTAAAACCACACCTCAAGGACTTTGACGATCGTCATCGTTTTCCCAAGAGGGTAACTGGTAAGAAAGAAGAACTTTGGGTGTCCCGACATTTGTTGGGACGTGTAGTAATTTATGTAGGTCATATATATTTTTAAGAGAAATACGTCTTTTTAGAATAGTGAATTATTCTCAGATTGGCATGGACCTGTGTTTTAATGAAGACCTTTAGTTGGAATGAAAAGGGACGCAAATTAAGGTAAGTTCTTTGTAGTTTTTATTAAAATAACATTTTTGCCCAAAATATTTCTTTAGTAGAAACGTTTAGCCTTATTTTTATTTTTTTACACATGGTATAATTTAGAGTTCTCGTATATTTCTCATGATAATTGTATAATTTGACCAGAAACATTAATTTAAATAAAATAAAATCTCCTGTTTAAATTCAACAAGGCTCATGAATAGTTAAGAATTGGTAAGAAAATTAAATTAAACATACCTACTAAAGCTATTTTTTTTTTAATTCTGGCCCTAAGGTTTATTATGAAAACCACGAGAATACTTACATTGACTCGTGTCCATCCCAACTTAAAACATATCTAAACATTTAAAACATGTGAGTCAATCGCAGAGTATTTACTGCTATTTTTTTAGTGATAAAAATAATAATGTTTTAATAGTTTTCTGATTTTAATAATTCACTTTCTTGGAGGTTGAATCTTATGTTTTAGGTTTCTATCTATTAATAGGTTCTTGTTAAGTATGTAGAGTTGTATGATGATTTTGTATTTTACGATTATGGCTCCAGATTACCCGCATCGGTGGGCACAAAGACTAAGGCATCATTCGCACCTGGTTTCCCAGTGACGTGTCAGGGGCTATAGTCATGGCTAGGTCTACCGAGTTTTTTTAATCTCCTTAATGGTTCTACCCACTCCCTCCATGCAAATTTGGGTAAAGTTCCCCTAAAGTTGTGTCAGTACGAGAAGCTAGTCCATACAGATGGCATTAATATAATACCTTCATACCTTAATGTCGAATTGACACAGACATGGCGTTAAGTTTCTACAATAATGTCTTGGAAACTAATTCTACAATTAATTATTTGTGCTCATGATTTTAAAATATTTGCCACTTCACAAAAATTGTTCGCCTCTTATATTTTTTGGCCTGCCGTGCATTTATCAATAACAATTGAAGGTTAGTCTTTGTTAGGTTAGTGGGTGTATTGTTATAACCAGGGCCTGGATTTTGATGACATAAAAATAATCAATAAATTACCTTAATATATGAACAGTGTCGTAATAAATGCTAATACTAAATCAAACATATGTTTTACAAATGTAAACTGAAAATTATCCATGTAATGAAGTCTTTAACAAATCAATTCTTCATTCTGCTAAATATAATATTGATTTACAAATACCAGCTTCAGCAGTAATAGCCACCCCCTCCCAACGCAACCCTCACTATCTTAGTTACAGTTTCTGACCAGGAATGCGTACTTTACAACCAGACAAGCAAAGAGGATACAAAGTTCATGGCCAACACTATCTTCTTTCATCACACAGTTGTTGGAATGAGAATTATGCATTTATAAAAAATCTAGGTTGCATTAAAAATATACTTTATCAACATGAATGCCTTAAAATGGCTCAGGAAATGCCAAAATACTCAGAAATTTCCAAGATTACCTGAAAATGACTTTTAAAGGACGAAAACCAAGAAAATATGACCTCAAATTCTAAAATGAAAAAAGATTACCAAAAAATTACACATAAAATACACATTTCTACAACCAGAAGATCATAAACAAAGTGTATGTACTTATATGAGCATCGTATGTGGCGTACCAATAAAAGGATGACATGTCAATAAAGCCCGGACCTTGGTTGTAACCAACCTGTCGTTGAGTCTTACAGATTATGTAGCTATCACTTTAACTAATATTAATAGATACAAGTTTAATAAAACAAACCTATTATATTACATATTTATATAATCTATGCCATATAATTTATTGCTAATTAAGTTTAAATATATTATCAAAACACTTTCCTCGGGGCGCCATATTTGGTTCATATCCTGACACAGACCTGTGAAGACTTGTATTTATTTTAGCACCGCGTCTTACTACTCGTTTGGGTTGTACGCCTATGTACCAAGTACTCTAATGTGTTAGGGACTAGGAAGGTTGAATTTATAGGACGTGTACCCGCATTTGTGTGGAGGAAAGGTGGAAAACCAAATAGGAAAGATATTTCCATACATCCGACTGGGATTGAGCCCCGTTGTATTGCGAGAATAGCAACTTAGACCATGCGGCCACCGAAGCGGGTTATTGTTTCATTAATATCAACTTTACTCACGTGAGAACAAGATATATATATATATATATATATATATATAGAGAGAGAGAGAGAGAGAGAGAGAGAGATAGGGAGGACAGAGAAATAGGAGCTGAGAACATTTGGAATAAACATAGGCGGCGAGTTTGGCCGATTTTCGTGAAGCGGCGGATAATACATTAATTAAGCTTATTAGCAGTTATTGTAAAAGAGTCATTTATTGTAAAAACATTGATATTAGTATATTCACATGGACGACCTTATCCTTTTCTGAAGACTAGAATAGCTCAGAATAAATTATTATATACAAACTCTTAATGAAAATTAATAAAATAAAAAATATATATCAACATGTGCGAACCAGATATTTCAGTAAATAAACATAATCATTCAAAAATTATAAGTCCCGATGACAAGAATCACTTCCTTTGATCGTGTCAGTCACCTGATGCGGTCCACATCCCCTAGTGACGCCACTGGCGACCAGTTTAATTTCTCCCCGTCTCTATGAGGGGTTAGAGTGGTCGACCATGAGTCCCTTGTTCGACTAAGGGTAGAGGTGACAAATATAATAACCAGAGACCAGATTTTGACATGTTATCTTTAATATGGTACATAACAGAGAGTTCCCATAAGTACATTAGGTATGTTCATGATACTATGGCTATAGACATGTACATTTTATATTTCTTTTTCTTTGTAATTTGGTATTTTATGTCGTATTTTAACGTTTTAATAATATTTAAGCTTTTTGGTTGTTTTTTTTTCATTTTAAGTTGAATAATATCGATGTTTCGTAATTTCATCAATACTTAAATATAAAATCTTTGACCACACCATAGTTGGACTGACAAGATAATGCAGGCTTCAAATAGGCCTAATCTTGGTACACTCTGTACTATGGTGGTAGGAACAACCAATTCTGAGTGAAATATTGCATTTTAGCTTAAAATATTTATGTGGGAGGGGGTAGCTATTGCTTCTGAAGCAGGTATTTGTAAATCCATATTCATGTTTATTGAAATGCAAGAGTTTCTGTGCTAAAAGTGTTTCATTTTTATAGATATATAGTTTAGTTTCAATTGAAAGGGCTCATTTGATCCAATCATGTGCATTATTTCAGGGGTCTCATTTACAATCTCGGGTCATTTTTTGTAAAGTTGAGGTTGGTGATTTCTTGACAATTTATCTCATCAAAATCTAGGACCTCATAATTACTATTTGTAGGCCTATTTAATTAGTGAATATATAGACGCTAAGGCTGGGCGTTTATTATGACCCGAGCTATGTACTAATTACTTTATTATGTCAGGGATGAGGAAGGTTGAATTTAGAGGAAATGTATTTGCATTTGCATTGAGAGAAAGTGCAAAATTATTTAGGGCCCACACCACCCCCGGCCTTACAGCACACCCGACCTGTATCGATCCTCAATCTCCCCGTCATCTGCAGTCTAGCCTATTGCGAGAATGACGCCGATTGGCGATTGGCAGTGTGCAATAGGTATGGACGTGCTGGTCGGACTATGGTGAATGGAAATCGTCTGATGTCGGTCTTCATCAAAGAAATCAGAGCCGAGGAAATAGTATGGACGTGCCTCGTAGTTACAGTATGGATATCATCATTATTATTATTAGCACCACGTCTTACTACCCATTCGGGTTATACGCACTTACGCAAATGTGTAATGGTAGGGTGATTGTGAGATGAAATGAAGGACCTACAGTTTAACGTGGAATCCGAACCATGGTGGAGGCCTGGCATTCCCCACATTCACAAGTTGTGATTAATAAACGTCTTGTCAGAGGTGAAGGAAGAGTTTGGTAATCAGATAAATCTGTGCCGGGACCGAGGATGTATGGATATCAATGTTGTTAAAATGAAATAAATTGACATTAGGAATCAACGATGTAGGAACAATGACTAACATTGACATCATGAATCCCCCCCCCCCTTCCACCCTCCCTCATTTGTACTCGATATTTAACCTATTTACATCCTCCAATATCAAGTTTTTCATTAAATCCCTTCCTTCATATCTCTTTCGACTCTGAAGGCTTGGACGTAACCAAAATATACTCTTTAGGTATTTACGACACTTAGAACTAGAGGAGGTTGGAGTAGAAAGAGGAGTAGCAAGGAGATGGTGAAAAGTGAAGTAATGATGATAAGGCAGAGAACAATGCCAAGAAAGGTGATAGGACTGGATGGATTAAATTTGAAAGAAGCAAAGAGTGTGAAGTAGGCCTATCTGAGTAGTGTGATTGAGGCAAAAGTGTGCAGTAGAGAAGATATTGAGAGAGGGCAGCAGGGAAAGGTTTCCTACAGGTGTGTACGAGACCTAATATGGTAAAGAGAAGTGCCCCTAAAGTGTAAGGAGGTGCAATACAGAGCATACTTCACACCCATAGTAATGTATGCAGCGGAAACTTGAACTTTGGATAAAAGAGAAACAATAAAAGTGGAGGACATGGGAATAAAGTTTGAGGAGCATGCTAGCTGTCACCAGAAGAGATAGGATTAGGAATGAAGATGTAAGGTCAAGAGTTAGGGTACATAGGATAGTTGAGGAAGCTAGGATGATATGGTACGGACACGTAATAAGGATGGAAGGGGAGGGGATTCCAAGAATATTAATGGATCTGAAGTATGTAGGGAAGATATCACAAGGCCCAAGTGTGGACGTAACTAGGATTTTCCCCAAAGTTGATCGGCATAGTATGGATGAATCTTTAGAGATACCATGCGATCCCTGAAGCGAGTTGTATTAGTTTAGTTTGTGTATTTATCAAGTGTACGATACATATCCTACTATCAATAATAAAACCAAAAATTGAAGCTGTCCTCAATTTTGTGATGTGCTTGGTAGGGTTTTGAAAGAGTACATTTTCCTATCCCAGATTGTACGAGCGCGCTCCGTGATTCAACTCTAAATAAGCCACGCCATTACCTACAGGTGTGAAAAAAAAGAGAGGGAACCAGATATAAAACTTTCCTGAATGTGTGGGATTAGTTTCAAGACGTCCTTCACACTCAAGGCTGGAATGGGATACTGTTCACACCTCATTATAAGGAACATTTTAAATAATAACTAAAATGTATGATATTTTTTAATATGTTCTTGTTTATTCCCTTCTTATTTTTTATTCTTAAAGCTAAAGTAATCGCTTCTTACCAAAATATTCCCCATTTCCTTTCAGACCCATTTCGCTTTGGGTTAGCTGTCAGGTTTTCTGTAGATGTTTTCAATCCTAGTTCCGACCTGGGAGGTCCGGATTTAACTCTGACCGGATGCAGTGTAGTTGGTATCTTAATCTATAATCTTAAATTATGTTTATTATTATTTGCATTTAATGAGACCTACCTGTAATACGTATAGCAGTGATAGCAATGAAAAATATCTAAGGAGAACAAACTACCCAACCACAAAAACATGATAATTTTGAATTGGTGTTACGTTATTTGAGGTGGGAATGTAGGGGACGCGAGAAAACGTTGTGTTTTTGTAAGTTTTTTTTATAGAAAAGGTTTTGTTTATAAAAAAAACTTTTTTTTGTCAAAACAAATCAAATATGGCTTACATACAAACATAGAGTTTAATTTTATTCACATGGTGTTATCAACGGTTGTTGAATATTTGCCTGTGTGTATCCTGGAATTTAATGACATTTTACCTTCACATAAAATTTATTATTATTATTATTATTATTATTACTATTAGCACCGCTTCTTACTACCCGTTTGGGTTATACGCACTTACGCTAATGTGTAATAGTAGGGTGATTGTGATATGAAATGGAGGACCTACAGTTTAACGTGGGATCCGAACCACGGTGGAGGCCTGGCATTCCCACATTCACAAGATGTGATTAATACACGTCTTGTCAGAGGGGAAGGAAGAGTTTGGTAATCAGATAAAGCTGTGCTTGGACCGAGGATTGAACCTCGGACCCCAGCACATATAAAGTTTGTCATTTAATACCACTATGCTCATTAGGGATATTCAATAATTGTTGACGTCACCACGTGAAGAAAATTAAACTCTATTTTTGTACTGTAGTACTATTTGATTTATTTTGGCCAAAACAAAGTTTTGCTACAAATACATTGGCCTTTTCTCGCGCCGCGTACACCCTCACCTTAAGATGTCGGAACAACCAAAAACATTGGCCTTTTCTCGCGCCACGTAAACCCTCACCTTAAGATGTCGGAACAACCAAAAACATTGGTCTTTTCTCGCGCCACGTACACCCTCACCTTAAGATGTCGGAACAACCAAAAACATTGGCCTTTTCTCGCGCCACGTACACCCTCACCTTAAGATGTCGGAACAACCAAAAACATTGGCCTTTTCTCGCGCCACGTAAACCCTCACCTTAAGATGTCGGAACAACCAAAAACATTGGCTTTTTCTCGCGACACGTACACCCTCACCTTAAGATGTCAGAACAACCAAAAACATTGGCCTTTTCTCGCGCCACGTACACCCTCACCTTAAGATGTCGGAACAACCAAAAAGTGGATTGCCAATGATGGGAAGGTCGATATTCGGATCTCAGCCGGGTGTAATGAGGGTGATTTTTCCAAATTTCCCTCCACGGAAACGCAAGTAAATCTCCTCCACATTCTACCCTCCTCATCTTTACCACAATATAAGTCTACACGCATATACACTGGAGGGATAGCGAGACGCGATAGAAAATTCATTGAAACAAGTATTGATCCAATTTGCCCCTGGCCCTGCATAATTAATAGGGACATAAAAAAGAAGAAAATGGACAAACCATGTTTGAGACCCTCCGTCCTGCCGATAATAATGTAAATAATTGCCGCCATTTGATGTCGGCGCAAGTGAAACAATCGACTGGCAGGGCCTCTGAAGACGTGGCGTGCCGCCTCGGATAATCATGGCCGGGGACCTTATCTCACAGATCTTAATGCACCGCCATAATTACATTATCAGCGCCCACTCTTAGGGTGACACGCTGGCTAAATTTGACAACCATCTAAGCACACGGTGGTTTGGGATGACAACCATCTAAACACACGTTGGTTTGGCTACAGCCATCTAAACACACGGTGGTTTGGGGTGACAACCATCTAAACACATGGTGGTTTGTGGTGAGAACCATCTAAACACACGGTGGTTTGGGGTGACAACCATCTAAACACACGGTGGATTGTGGTGAGAACAATCTAAACACACGGTGGTTTGGGGTGACAACCATCTATAAACACACGGTGGATTGTGGTGAGAACAATCTAAACACACGGTGGTTTGGGGGACAACATCTAAACACACGGTGGTATATGTGGTGTGGTGAGAACAATCTAAACACACGGTGGTTTGGGGTGACAACCATCTAAACACACGGTGGATTGTGGTGAGAACATCTAAACACACGGTGGTTTGGGGTGACAACCATCTAAACACACGGTGGATTGTGGTGAGAACATCTAAACACACGGTGGTTTGGGGTGACAACCATCTAAACACACGGTGGATTGTGGTGAGAACCATCTAAACACACGGTGGTTTGGGGTGACAACCATCCAAACACACGGTGGATTGTGGTGAGAACAATCTAAACACACGGTGGTTTGGGGTGACAACCATCTAAACACACGGTGGATTGTGGTGAGAACAATCTAAACACACGGTGGTTTGGGGTGACAACCATCTAAACACACGGTGGATTGTGGTGAGAACCATCTAAACACACGGTGGTTTGGGGTGACAACCATCCAAACACACGGTGGATTGTGGTGAGAACAATCTAAACACACGGTGGTTTAGGGTGAGAACCATCTAAACACACGGTGGATTGGGGTGAGAACAATCTAAACACACGGTGGTTTGGGGTGACAACTATCTAAACACACGGTGGATTGGGGTGAGAACCATCTAAACACACGGTTGATTGGGGTGACAACTATCTAACTCACGGTGACTTGGCTACAACCCTCTAAACACACGGTGGATTGTGGTGAGAACAATCTAAACACACGGTGGTTTGGGGTGAGAACCATCTAAACACACGGTGGATTGGGGTGAGAACCATCTAAACACACGGTGGATTGGGGTGAGAACCATCTAAACACACGGTTGATTGGGGTGACCACTATCTAACTCACGGTGACTTGGCTACAACCCTTTAAACACACGGTGGATTGTGGTGAGAACAATCTAAACACACGGTGGATTGTGGTGAGAACAATCTAAACACACGGTGGTTTGGGGTGAGAACCATCTAACACACTGTGGCTTGGCTACAGCCATCTAACACACGGTGACTTGGCTACAGCCAATCTAAACACATGGTAGTTTGGCTACAGTAATCTAAACACACGGTGGTTTGGGGTGAGAACAATCTAAACACATGGTGGTTTGGGGTGAGAACCATCTAAACACACGGTGGATTGTGGTGAGAACAATCTAAACACACGTTGGTTTGGCTACAGCCATCTAAGTACACGGTGGTTTGGGGTGAGACCATCTAAACACACGGTGGATTGTGGTGAGAACAATCTAAACACACGTTGGTTTGGCTACAGCCATCTAAGCACACGGTGGTTTGGGGTGACAACCATCTAACACACTGTGGCTTGGCTACAGCCATCTAAACACATGGTAGTTTGGCTACAGTAATCTAAACACACGGTGGCTTGGCTACAGCCAATCTAAACACACGGTAGTTTGACTACAGTAATCTAAACACACGGGGCTTGTGGATGAGTCCCGGGGGGTTGTTTAGAGGTTTTTCTATACACAGATTTTCACTCTCCTACCACACAAATGCGGGTACTTTCTTTCAATTCAACGTTTATAAAGCATCACCTTATAGTAATCGCTCGGGTTATAAGCCTATGTGCTAGTTACGCTAATGGTTTTAGAGATTAGGAAGGTTATATTTAGAAGTAGTGTACCCACGTTTGCATGTAGAGAGAGTGGAAAACATTTTTTCAGCTCACCTAATAGAGATTCTAACCTCAATCTCCCGTAATCGGCAGTCTATTCTACTGCGAGAGTAGCGTGTTAGACCACGTGGCCACCAAGGCGAGTAAATTCAACTTTCTTCATACCTGACGCATTAGGGTAATTAGTAGGTATGTCTATAGCCTCTAACGATCAGGGAGACGTGGTGACAAAAAAAACAAAAACACCTATCATAAACAGGGACGAGATCCTAAAACAGTCAGTTCTGTATTTAAAGAGAGGACCATGGTTCAAATCCTTATTCGGGTTAAGTGAAGTTATGTTAAGTGAAAAAATTAGTTCGTAAGAATGTCGTTCAATAAGACAGGTCTGTTTCATTGTTATAGTTCCTGTTGTCGAGATGTGATATAAGGGGTTGTCCCACCCCCACTAGCAACGAAGGGTAAGTTGCCCCTTCCTCCCCTGGCGGGAGCTCGCGTGAGTCGTGCCATTTTGTCGCCTCCCTCTTCGGTTCACGTGAGTCTCCCCAAATTTGTCCTCGCTGAATTATTCAAAGCGGCTCCTTACCTTACTACCCCGCTGCACTGTCTGAACCGTGCGAGCGACGGGCATAACAGCGTTTAGCGGCCGTCACGGACTCAAAAGAGAACACCAATAGGAAAAAAAACCGATGACAGGACGCTATTCTCCCCGTCAAAGAAACTGGCAGGAACGTACATGAACAGTTTCTCACGGGAATGAACGGACAGAACACAGATAGAATAATATTGAATAGCTCAGGGTTCAAGTGTTGTCACTCTCTGATTAGAATTGGCCTACACTTCTCATGCATTGGTGGACTCGTGGGCAAAGGGGTCATTTTCGTGCATGACAGTTTTTACAACCTTGGGAAGGTTAGGATTTTAATTCCGTTCGAATATACTGGGGATTATTTCCTAGATGGTATAAACTCTACCTGCACACAATATGTGTGAAGGTTAGAAAGTTAGATAGACTCTTGGCGAAACTGTGGCCTCCCCATTTGTGTGAATGGAGAGTGGGAAAACATTTAGTAAGAAAACTTCACGTCATGCTGGGATCCAAACCCCAGTCTCCTTGTCATCAACAGTCCAGTATATTGCGAGAGTGACGCCTTAGGCCTTTCAACCACCAAAGCTTGTTTGATAGGAAGAACCTGGTGACAGCTAGAAAATTATCAAGGGTCGGTCTTATGACTCCTGGATGAATATTAATCTGTTAGATAAATATTATATCTGGATGAGGAAGTTAAAAGTGCGTCTTATGACTGCAAGTTAGCATTTATCTGCCAGATAAAATGTATTTATCCATCACATTTTTATCGGGAGGTTTAAGTTTCTGACACATTTTATCTGAAAGTTAAAATTGGCGTTGCCATAGTGACGCGTTGATTTTCATGAGGTTTCACCTATTCAAATCTGTTTTTAGGTTAAAATCTTGGTTCGCGTGTTTAGTAAGAACATGCCCAGGTTCTAACTATATATAGAGTTAGAACATTTAATTCACACATTTACAAAAACTGACTAGCTATTAGTAGAGTTATATATGAACGAATGATTTAAATGTGAGTACAATAAATGAAAACTTTGTACATAACTATTATCCTCATTTTGGCAGACACCCAAATTAAAACTTACAAGATAACCTAGCTTCTACGCCCACGTTACACCATCTGTTTGCTCACACTCGTTTAGCCGCCATTAGTTAACAAATATTGAGCGTTGAAGCCACTGGCCAGGTTGTTGTGGTAGCATCAAGGTCTATACGCATGCGCGCACCAGTAAAAACAGTACTGGCCCTGCGTTTTTTGAATAAAAATATATTTATCCTACAGATAGCTATCTGACAGATAAATTCAGTTCATAATACGACTAAAACATTAAAGTGGTTGATAACCTTAATCTGGTCGCTAACTTTAACCTCCCGACAGCAATATTTATCCGATAGTCACAATACCGGGCCTAGTTACACTTTCACGTATTCATACGTCAATTCATGTTATCTGCAGCTGTCACACTTTGATACGATATATTTATTAATTAACACTCTACGAATGTCAGCTTATGGCCGGTCTTACTGCGGATTCACACGTTCGCAGAAGAACAAACGCAAATCAGAAACGTGGTCACATGACGAGCTTAAGCCAATCACGAGATTTCCACCTCCTCGGCGCGAGCTGTTCCACTAAAATTCAACTCATCTCTACTTTGTCCGCTCTGCCCGAGCTGTTTGGCACGAGAGAACCAATCAAATCTCAGAACCAACCATCTCAAACCAGTGCGCATGCGCTGTAGAGCCAGAAGCAAGCAGACAGCCTTGTTGGTCTTTGTGAGGAGATTGGAAATAACCCTTTAATGTAAAGCGTGTTTATCGATGTATTGGATTGTACCACGACACAGCGTTATAATTTGAAACCATCCATCGGGAGAATGACCAAAAATATAGGTTTATCTATTATAAAATACAATATGTTGATAATAAGCTGTTTTATGTTTGCCTTGCAATGCATCATGGGTCAACAAACATCGTGTGAATTCCTGCGCCTTTCAGGCGGATTCTGCTTTCTATTTTCGGCGAACATATTAATGGAGCTTTACAATTTGATAGATATTATCAATACCTAAAAAATAACACTTATAAATTAGGTATGGATCAAATCAAATATTTTGTGAATCTGAATCTCATAAAAAATGTGGGCTATATTAGAGGAACTAGGAATTTAACAGGGTATAAATAGCAACTACCGATAAATGTGAGCAGTTTTTGTTAAATTTCATTCATTATAATATTTATACATTCAATGAATATCAACACACAGGCGGCAAATCATTATAATTACAGCACAGGATGAATCCTGATAGAGCAATGGTGCACTAAGCCAAAATTTCCGGGTTCTGTTCCCATGTCCAGGTGTTATTTTCTAACTAATTTAAATTAATTCATAAGTTCAGCAAAGTATTAAATTAATTCATTTAACTGAAAAATTAAAAAGTTAAAAAATCCAATATTGTGGACGCAACGTAAGAGTTGCGTTCTAAAGTGCTTTTTGTATGTATGCTATGAAGCATGCTATCTTTATTAGAAAAATCCAAGATGGTGGATCTATAATGGTGAAGACAATGTACAAATTGAGACCTAAAGAACTGAAATCTGGTTTGCACGTTATGGAACAGGTTATCTTTATGACAAAAATCTGAAATTTAAAAGAAAAAATCCTTTTAATCTATCAGAGTCATGAACACAAAAAAACGCTACCTCCTCTAAAAAAATACCTAAAAATAGATTTAAAAAAAACAAGTAACAAGCAGACTTCGTGTTAAATCCAAAATTGAGCCTTTCAGGAACAGGCCTAGCCCTTAGTTAAATATATAGATAGTATGTTATTCACATTCACCCACAAAATAAAGTCTTCTAGAAATAATTTGTATTTTAATCCACCAAATAAAAATGCTGCCATCGCAGTTAAATTTTCCTCTTCAAATTTCCATTTACCATGATGACATGAATTATGACCGAGCTATTTTCTCAACTTTCGTGACCTACTATCGTGAAACATGGGGTCCGTTTTCAAGGCACGCTTCAACGAATTATTTATTCCACCTTGTGGAGGTGAACAAAATGTAAATATAGGCCAGGCCTTTGACTAGATTTGAATACAAGCAAAAGTGAAATTAGCAAATTAATTATTTACATAGGATTCAATTCATGTCTGATGGAAGGCACACATTTAAGTGGTGGCTGCGTTCAAAGAAGAAGTAATTTAATATGGTCAAATAAACCAACTAAAACAGTTCTAACTTTTAAATATTTATCAATTTTTAAGAAAACTAATTACATTTTTACCAGGAGTTATTTAATTGGTCCTATAATATCCATCATCTGAATATTTATATTACATTAATTTAGACAGACGATTAAACGATTGTGACGAATAGAGAAGAATTTGATTAACCTTACAGCGTTTTTTGGAGTGTTGCTGGTTCATTATCTGGTATGGTGAGAAATATAACTTATTTTATAAGGTTTGTTATAAGTGACTAACTGTCCTAGTAGATTACTATAACTTACTATCGTAACGTTTGGGTAGCATTTAACATAATTAATATGTTTCGAAGCTCACACTAGCATATTACGAACTCAACACGTATTAAAGTTTATGTTTTCCTCTACTTCAAGATTCTTCAGTCAATCCAAACAAATTTTCTAAACATTAGAAAGTTTTAAGGCAATACATTTGAATGTTACAAGGGAAAAAGGAGGTAAGTCCAATCTTAGCTCGAATTGAGTTATTGCTGCCATGTGTTAGACCTTTCGATTGCACTTTAGATTTTGATTGAAAGAAGTCTCTGTCATATTTAAATGTAATTAAAATATATCTATTGGGCTCCTTGTGGCTTGAGATATAAATAGTTGATCTGAGAAACTTGTGTAGTGTTTCTTCCCTCCTTTTCCCCCTGTATGCTTCATTTGATAAAACTTTACACTTATAATATACACACTAAGTGCATGTCTTCAAGATATATTTTATCTTATATATTCATGTTACGTATAGATTTACTTTTCTCATTAGAATATATCCACACACCAAACTTTTCTAAGACTGTGCCGCTGTATTGGAACATGTACGTTTTTAAGATTCTTCCATCCGCTAACGTTAGTTAAAATGTGAATATCATTTTTCTTCAAAAGATATTTCCACGCTTTTCTTCCAATTGACAAATACAATGAACGACGAGTTTTCTTAGTTTGTCAAAACGCAATAGCTTTAATATATACTTCATATCAATTCAGCATGAACCCATTGGGAGATCCACTTAAAACTATTAATTATTATTAGATGGTCTATCTTTCGACAGGTCCATTGCTTTTTCAAAATTGAGTTCAGCATAACATATAAACAGCTTCCTTTTTTATATTTTGAAACTGAATCTTCTTTCCTTACTTAAATTAATCGTGTATTCATCGTCTGTCTGGTTTCATTCGCTCTTTGCCGTTTACTACATCACTAATAAGACATTTCTTCTCATGTGACCCATCTACTTGGCCTCTCTAGTAGAATTAATGGCATAAGTGATCTATTTTCATTGAGTTCTTTTAACCAGTTATCTACCTAAAGTATACCCCCATCGGTGGACACACAAACTAATCATCAAGCTCATCTAGTCTAGTTTTCTAGTGATGAAGAGGTCAAGGTTCAATTCCTGCTTGAGTGGGCAGATATAATTATTTCTTCTTAATTGTTTCCCACTCTCCCTCCATGCAAATGTAGTTACACTTTCTTTGAATTCTATCTTCCTCCCCTATCCTATTTGTGTACACATAATACTTTCTTGGTCTGTTACCAAATATAGAATTTCGAAAATAGTTTATTTGTGGTGGAAAGTTTACAAAAACACTTTCCTTCTGGTTTCATACAAGTCTTCTTCATTTTGCTTTCAGCAACTTTATCATTAGCTGTGTCTGAAAAAAAAAGTTTTTTCTTATTTTGTCTCTTACTTAAGAAGGAAAATAAAAAAATGCTTGTTTATCCGTTTCTCCTTTAGTGTATTTATTTTAGTTGAAATCTTTGTTCAAGATCAAAACTCTCGTAGAAATATACCGGATACTTTAGGGACAATAAGTTGATATGTTAAAAACAAAACCTGTACGTTATAAAGCATCTTGACCCGCCTCGGTGGCGTAGTTAGCTAACGCGCTAGTCGTGTTGAGCTAAACCGCCGAGTACGGGGAGATCGAGGTTCGGATCTCGGTCGGGTGAACTGAGGGGGTCCTAAATGGTTTTCCACTCTACCTCCACGCAAATACGGGTCCACTTCCTCTAAATTCAACCTCCCCAATTTCTAATCCATTAGTGTAATTAGTACTTAAGCGTATAACCCGAACAGGTAGTAAGACGTGGTGCTAAATAAAAATAAAATAAAGTATATTACGACTATCGATAGTTCTAGATAATCACACGTCATGACTGATTTTTTATACTGTGTGGTGGTTGAGGGGGCAGGTGATTAAAAAGTGGAGGAGAGAGTCAATAAAGTGAAAAGACAGTTTTGTTGGTTTTTCCGTAATCAGCTTCTTTCTGTCCGTATCCGTAACCGTATGCACGCTACATTCACCCTGAAATGTAAGGTCGTTTTTAGGAAATGTGAGAACGGGGCAAAAAATAAATAATTATGGCCCTCTTTTTACAGCATTATTTCAAATATAGGACTAAGCCGTTATAATAATTAATACGTACTTATGTTACTTAATAGTTTCTAATTTTTTTTTAGTGGAATATTGATCAACCTATTTTATGACAGCCCTTTACTAAATGGAAACAATCAATCCATTTGGGTTAGCAAAAAAATACTTTCCCTTTTTAGTTGGAAAAGTGCTCTATATAAAGTTTAAACAAATAGATATAAAATAAATTAAACGCGTTTCAATTTACACAATACACAAACAAAACAACATATATTAATAAAATCACTTTATAGACATTTCTTTCTCGCCTTCTTAAGAGCAAAAACACCAATAATCCCATCAAATGAAATGTTGTTCGTGTTGTTCATAAGGCTATGTTCTGATGAAATTACTGACAAGAGAGTTCAATCCTCCTTGCCTCATAGTAGACCAAAATCGGTTCTTTACAAAAGACTGTTTTTAAAATTACCTTTCGCCTTCACAGTTTGAAACTGGTAATGACAAATACAAGCGCAGTGCATGTGCTGAATTTGGGAAGTCATCAATTACATCACTTTTATATAATTGTCACAAAATATCCTGTTCAGTGGATAAACAAGTACCATCTTCAATCTGAAGTCCTCTGATAAAAGAAGATATTTTTAGTACTTCATTCTTCAAAAGTCACTGCAGATCCTTACTGTAGTTATAGTTTGAACAACTCATCAACCCTCGATTTCAGCTAATCATGAGATTTGTAGCTAAGGCACAAAAAAACAAACAAAAAAACGGCCAAATGTTGTGACAACTTTTTTGTATGAAGCAGTTATCTTTTCTAGTTACAATAGTGCAAAGAAATGAGGAAATTTGGAGATTGTCATGGGCTGTTACAATAGTGGAAAGTTTGTCTTTTCCATCAGGATACTTTTTGGAACGTCGGATATCTCTGTAAGTTGGTAACAAATGATTCCTTAATTCCTTTGCTTTAACTTCCATTTCATCAAAGTCACTTTTCTGATACTTTCAAGGAATTCAGCAATAATTGATGACCAGTTCCTACATCAAGTCCATGTTTATGTAGATGCGTACTTACCCTACCCTATTTTTCCATAATGCCATTCTACAATACAGTAATAAATGTAAATTCCAAATATTCTATTTTCTTTCCTAGAGAATTTGTTTCTATCCTTGTGAAGTGTGTTTGGTTTAAGTCATTTAACATTTCACAGAAAACACTATAAATGTCATTTTAAAATTTATTAATGCATTTTCCCTGCATGACCACCTAGTTATTGCTTGTATTATTAATTATTTATGCACCACTATTTGATGCGAAATTTAGAATAGTCACTGTGATAGAATTTCATATTTTCGGGGGAATGTGAGGCCCGGGGCAGTTGCCCCGTTTGCCCCCCTCAAACCCTCATAAGCGACTCTGCTGGAAGGTAGCAGTCGTACCCTGACGGACGACATTATGTCCCTCTCTAATAAGATGATCCATGTTTGGGTAAATGAAAGGAACATTATTAACTATTATGGGATAGAGATAAGAAGATATAGTTTTTGAATAACTATTCACAATTGCATCAGCGACGATCAGAAAACTTGTAGAGACACAATCTCAGTTCACACTCAGCCGAGATTCAAACCCCGAACTACCTGTATCCTGCATACCAGAAAATACGAGACTGAAGCCTATATTCGCGTGTAAATAAGTTTATTATTATTATTAGCACCGATTTTTTCTACCCGTTCGGGTTATACGCACTTACACTAAAGTGTAATGGAGGGTAATTGTGAGATGAAATGGAGGACCTATAGTTTAACGTGGGATCCGAACCACGGTGGAGGCCTGGCATTTCCCACATTCACAAGTTGTGATTAATAAACGTCTTGTCAGAGGTGAAGGAAGGGTTTTGCACTCAGATAAATCTGTGCCGGGACCGAGGATTGAACCCGGGACCCCCAACACATAAGTCCGACACCTTAATCCTAGACCGCCAGGCCACCTAATAAGTAATTATACCAAGAATGGGGACGTAGACAAACGTCGGTTATAAGTTAGAAAAATCCGCATTGATAGACACGCAAACTAAACGTAAAGATCGTCAAATCTGATTTTCCAGTTAACAAGGAGGGGAAGGTTCAAATCAACCAAGGTGTACATAGGAGCTTTTTATCACGAATGGTTTCCCACTCTCCATTTATGCAAATGAGGGCACACTTTCTCTCAATATATTTTCTATCAATCCTACCTCAGAAGGCTGGTGAGACGTAGTTGAGGGGGAAAAAATTAAAGTACAATTCCTGAGCTAAAAAAGCGTCATACTATCCGTTTGAAATATACACATGTGTTCTCAGTAAGCTAATATATTAGGGATTAGGAAGGTTAGATTTAGAGGATTTTTAACCGCATTTGCGTGAAGGGATAGTGGGCAAGACATTGAGCTAAAACCACCTTCGCCATTTGCAGTCCAGTTTATTGCAGTTGTTGAGTAATATTCACTCTATTTTTTTTTATCTATCTGGATCAATTATATTCTTGAACGTGAAAAATGACACCTGGGCACGGGAATCAAACCTGTGACTTTTAACTTAGTACGCCATACATGAGGTGGAAATGTAGAGAACAAGAGTTTGTCCGGTGACCTGGCGGTCTAGGGGTAAGGTGTCAGACCTCTGTGCTGGGGTCCAGGGCTCAATCCTCAATCTCAGCACAGATTTATCTGATTGCCAAACCCTTCCTTCACCTCTGACAAGACGTGCATTAATCACAATTTGTGAGTGTGTGGAATGCCTGGCCTACCACTGTGGTTCGGATCCCACGTTAAACTGTAGGTCCTCCATTTCATCTAACAATCACCCTACCATTACACATTAGCGTAAGTGTGTATAATCCGAACGGGTAGTAAGACGCAGTGCTAATAATAATAATAATAATAATAATAGTTAAAGGTTGATATTTTGAAATTTTTATAGCAACGCATTTTTTGGGGGCAAATTAACTTAAATTTGGTTACAATAGAAATATACAGTTCAATTTTCTTCACATGTTAATATGATCGGTATTTGTTGAATATCTGTCTTGAGCATGAGATGAGAAACTTTTTAAGTGAAGAGAAGTTGTCATTAAATTTCAGGACACCCTTGACAGAAATTCAACAACTGTTAAGGTCAGTTTGTGTAGAAAATTAAACTGTAGTTCTACCGGAGGGATGATTAAACTTTTTTTAGGCAAAATAAATTTGCTGTATAAACTTCAAAAACACTTCTGTTAACTCACATTCTCTACAATCCCGCCTTAACAACTCTAATAGCGTGATTATTTATGCTCAATTATGTTTGAAAATTAGTTTTTTTAAACAAATGTAGATAACCTATAAAAGTAATCCTCACTCTCTCAACAGTTACAAAACCAGCACGAGTGCAGATAATGTTTTATTTATCAAAGCCTCGCATCGCTTGACCCTCATTGACCTAAAGATAAGATAAACCGCACAACGGAGGCTACACAAGGAAATCTGGACCAACCATCATCGCTGAACAAGCTTCTAGCGTCATGTTCTCATCAATGAGAAGAGTAGAGAGCTTCCTTCCTTCCTTCTCCCCACGCCCCTCACCCACACATACACTCGCTTCTTTTTTTATTATTTTGATGGAGGAGAGCCACTTCCGGAATGAGTTGCAGCGGCCGAGCGCACTTCCTCAGATTGGCATCCGACACTATTGACCGTTCCGAAAACATACCGTCCCGCGGCGTGGGAAGAGGAGAGATGGATGGAGGAGGGCTTATAGGGGGTAAATAATTCATCAAAACAGATTACATTAGCTCAGGGGTAGGGTAGTGAAAAAAGTATCGATACTATATTAATATCAATGTTTTACTTTCGATGCTAGTTTTTTTTACTCGATAATTTTACTGATATTAGTACTCACACTATAGTATCGGATAGGAATCGAAATAATCAACTATTTTGTTATTTTCACTCATGCTGGGATCAAATGTTCACTAGGGTGGACTGTGGAGGAAGAACAAATGACATTTCTCAATTCTCACTCATTTTCTGTAACTATAACATTCAATCTCCTTTATTTCCTCATAATTCATAGATGTTCTTTCATCTTTATCAAGACAGTTATACGCCTTACAGGCTGAGTAGCAATCAGTCTATTTTTTTATCAATGAGCACAGTCATCACAAACTAAACATAATAAGCTTTTGAAGAGCTCAATCTTTATAATGTTCAGTTTAAAACAATTGAAAGTACAATTATGATGAAAAGTTGAAATTATTATTACTAGATAAAATAAATCCAGATTAAAATTTTGATACCGATACTTACTACTATCCATACATTTCTTTCGATACTAGTTAGGTATCGATATTTTTCTACCGATACTTTTCTTCCAACACCACATCTTTACTCAGGGGCTGGTGACCTTTTTGAGCCCCAATTGATTAAAAAACTTATCAAAGATCGCGCGATCACCCATCGTTATCTTCTCTACTTTTGCTTTCCCCCTCCTTCTATTATAGTTATTAATTATTAAATTCGATATGTATACAAATACATATGTCCACACCATTATTGAAAAAAATTAATAAGTAGAGTACGTTTTCAGATTAAACTATTTAATTTAACAACGCCGATTATAGCCAATCAAGGTTATTTTGGTAACACTCAAATATTATTTGAAAGGTGTTGATATATTTGCAAGTTTATAAGACTCGAAGATCAACTTTCAATGACGATCTAAATTTCTTACGTGATCGACTAATAATGGCCGCGATATCGACCAATTTCCAATCTCTGAATTAGATTCAAATAATCATAAATGAGGCCTTAAGATGTGTGCCCAACTATTGTTTTTATAAAGTGTATTTAAAATGAGTTTCTGCATTCAGTAACCACTACACAGCCTAATTTTTCAAAAGAAAGAAAATTTTAAAAATAAAAACTCATTAGGTTAACATTGATGACATTTTACTCTATTATTCGTGGATTAAATCGCCAAGTTAATATGGTTGTTAGCTACATTTATAACCGCAGATAAATATCACAATCTATAAATTGAAAAATGACGCCTGTACACGAGAATTAAACCCGGTATCTTTGACTTAGTGCGTCAATGTTCTAATAATTTAGCTATCTAGGAGTCGTCCCGTACCCACGGTTATTATTCAAGGCATAGTCTGTGATAGATATGCGGAAATGGCAAGATACATAAAGCATACATATTCGTACAAATTGTGACTGTACTATCGTCAGCAAGAAGATAACTACCGAGCCAATGGTGGCTGTGTTATCTGATAGCTTGTGATATTTATTGATCACACATTAGTAGCTGACGATTTCCACACGTTCATCATAGACGACGCCTTAAAATATGAGTGAAGAACGACCCTGGGCACGCAACTCCTCCTGGATAGCTCAGTGGTATGAGTATCATCATACTTAGCCAAATATCCCGGGTTCAGCTCCCATACCTAGGTTGTTTTTTTAATTTAAAGAATATATATTATTAGTGCTATTTTATAGGTATTGATAATATCGATCAAATGTGACATCTACAGATTACATGGCTTGGCGTATGAATACGTGAAGGTAGATCCAGTATATATTGTATCAATTGGACAAGTTCCTTCCTATAAAATTGGACTGGAAAGCAATAAATATCTAAATAAAGATATTATCTAAGTTATTAATGTATCTCATGCACTAGTTTATCTTTGATTTTTTTCTTTTATGTGTGTCCACCGACTATCCACGTCTTTATATAAATGAGGCAGGGCTGAGGAACGAACAATTTAGTGGAAATGTATCTGCGTTTGTGTTGAGGGAGAACGGCAAACCACCGTAGTGCATCCGGCTGGGATTCACTTCCCGACCTCCCATCACTGACAAACCAGAGCAGACAACACAAGACACCATAGTCCGCATGCCCGGTGAGACAGGTCATTCTGATAAACCAATGATACAGTAAATTCTCGATTATTCGTGCTCGGGTTATCCGGTGTTCAATTTATCTGCGAGTCTCTCAGGTATTTTATGTTGGTTTTCACTTTTCAGCCACACATGAGCTAGACTCCCGAGCAGGTTGCCTACTATCAAGGGGTTGCTAGCCCTCTTCAGTGATTGAATGGTCTAAAGGCCCGTTGACACGATATTAGTTGACTAATGCAAGTACACTAATTTGGCTGCGCGCGCACAGCTTGCACCGTGTAAACAGACAAGCAAGCTACTAACATGCAAGTCCACTTGCAACTGAAAAAGTTGGTCACCTTCCAACTTTACTAATGCAAGTAGACAATTCAAAATGGCGGCAACTGAAGAATTAGTTGTAAGGCGGACACTTATTTGTGGAATGTTATGAAAAGGATTATTTTTGTGCAATTTTAAGCACCGAATTCATAAAGATAGGAATGGGAGGGATATTGCACTAGAGGATATTGTAAAGTTATATCAGCTGTAAATAAAGTTTCCAAAATAAAATGTTAGGCCTACGTACATTTTTCAAATGTTCTTTGTGAGAGATATTTTTTAATATCGGTAAACAAATGTTATCAATAATTTTAAAAAACCATTATTTCCTACCACTCAACGTGGCATGTGTAATTTTTTTATATATACGATCACAAAATATAATACAACATTGTAGTATCGTGAATAGTTCCGGCAACATAATATTCGCGTTATCGGCGAGTAAGGAATGAATGACCGGTGGTTTTCACGCGAAATGGTGACCTGGTGGTCTAGGGGTAAGGTGTCAGACTTCTGTGCTGGCGGCCGGGGTTCAATCCTCGGTCCCGGCACAAATTTATCTGATTACCAAACCCTTCCTTCACCTCTGACGGGACATCTTGTGAATGTGGGGAATGCCAGGTCTCCACCGTGGTTCGGATTCCACGTTAAACTGTAGGTCCTTCATTTCATCTCACAATCACCCTACCATTACACATTAGCGTAAGTGCGTATAACCCGAACGGGTAGTAAGACGCGGTGCTAATAATAATAATAATAATAATAATTCACGCGAAATCTTCGGCACGTTGTCCAATCTCCATATTTGACACTTTAAACAATCTTTATAAGTTTTAATTATAAATGTTCAGCCCACACACTTCAAACACTTTGTAGTAATGCTTTGGAATATTGAGTAGATACATAATATAATATTATCGTATAGCAAACCAAATAGTCTATATTTAAACCAATCTACAAATTAATGAATTATTACTTTTAAGGAATATTTTAGGCCTAGCAAGCTAGCATTTAACAAGATGTTTTGTTATTAGTATACCAAAATTTAAAACGCGTCTAAAAAACTTGCGTTAGGTCTATTAAAAAATGCCCAACAAATTAATTTAAGCCTGTTATTATTTAAAAAAAAAATATTTTCGACCTACCTAGAATTTAACAAGATATTGGTTATTAGTATACTAACATTTAAAAGAGGGTTGAAAAAATGCCCTACCGAATTTGGTTGTATTGGGATTTATTTACCTTAGTTGAGGTTAATTTTATTTAACATGTGTTCTAAATAAGTTAACAAATCAAGTAAAATAATTTAATAATTATTTGGGATCAACTAAAATCTATTTAATGTATTAAGGAACTAAGAAATAGGAGACACACTAATCACTAACTTTTTTATGTTGGCTATATAAAACAATTTTTTTTAAATAGGTAAACTAATTATTAAAACATATTTTCTATCACACATTGTAACTATTCCTTACATTTAATTCTATTATTATAATTACGATTAAATATTGTTTCCTAACTACAACTTATAATGTTTTTCAAAAATAAACTAATTATGATAAATTCCGTCTACTGAAAAATTGTAATTTATGTTGCCGCCCATACTCATTCTAAATTCACCCTTACTAGCTCCTAACACATAAGCGTAATTAGTATTTGTGTATAAATTACCCGAACGAAAAATGAGACGCAGTGATAAAAAATAAGGCTCCAATAGAGAGAGACCATTTATCACCTCTTCATTTTCAGCCATGTTTTTATAAGCGCTACCAATACAAGTGAAAAATACGTGTCAACACAACTAACATGTTAGTAAGCTAATACCACTAAACTTGCATTAGTCCACTAACACCGTGTCAACGGGCCTTAAGGCATCACTCTCATGTTAGACTGGCAGGCTAGTGGCGGGGAGATCGGAGTTTGAATCCCGGTCGAATGTAGTGAAGGAATTTTTTCTAAATATTTCCTACTCTCCTTACATGTGAATGCGGGAAAGTTATCTTTAACCACCTCCTTCTTCACCCTACCCCGTTAGAGTAATTATCACATATGCACCTGAATAGGTAGAAATACGTGGAATTTATTTTCTGGCAATCACATCACAAACCAATTCTCAAAATGAGCCTTATGTGTTTAAAAGGAAGTGTTAGTTTTGGATATGATGAGAGATTAAATTTGTTATTAAATTTGATTATCTTTGTTTCTCAAATATATGTGCCACTGCACCCTTAAATTAACCCTTTTAATCGATAATTTAGTGGAGTATTAATATTACGGCCTTTATGACGAAGCTAAGGCTTTCGGTTTCTCTATACATTTTAGTTTAAATGGTATCGGTGTTTAACTTATTTCAATTAAAATAAGGTAAGATGAAGAAATGTGTCATCATTCTTCTGTAGATAAGCTGAGAAAACACAGTGTGGGTAGGGGGAACCAACCCTTAGTTAAAATATTTACGTTGTTTATTGTCTTACCATAGAAATATAGGCCTATGGGTGTTTGTTTCAACAATCTTTATGATGTTTTTGTTACAGCTAGTAGAGTTTCAAGTCTTCTATTCTCCTTGGTCCAGGATAATTCCTCGTGCTATCTCATCCCCTAACCTCCCTCAACCCCCCACCACACTTCACCCCCTAGCTAGAGTAATGGCTCCTTCAGCCCCTTGCAATGCTAACAAGCTTCCCCCTCCCCCTTCCCGACAGAGCTAAATTGAACAAGGAGGTCTACAAGGCTGATTTAGATAATGTATTGGTGTAATCAGACATTGCACTGCTTTCCTCTCCGCGCATCATGGTCGTTTTACCGGACGATTACTCGAGGAATGTCTGGAAGTATGCGCCTTGCGACCATTGTGGACGTATTTACGATGCATAGAGGAGATATGATTAAATTAGTTTGATGAAAACTTCCTTTATGAATATTCGGTTCTTAATGGACGACAGGTTCGTTTAAAAACGTAAGGCTCATTTGAATCGTTTCTAATTATTTTTTTATCTATCAAAGGGACGAAAAAAAAAGTTACGGCATTGGAAGGAACACGTAGTAAATATTAAGTGTATTTAGAGTTTTGTTTTCCTGTGACAGGGCTAGAATACCAGCCAGATGTAACGAGTTGTCCCTTTTCTTAAATTTTTTCCCATTCAGCTTACAGGCAAATGTGGATACATATTCTCTAAACATAAATTTCAAAGTAGGACAAAACGTTATCTAAATGTGATGTAGTAAAGTCTAAATAATTTATATTTAGAGTGAATTGGCCTAGATTGTAATTTATATATATATATATATATATATATATATTACATCTATAAGGCTATAAAGCTAAAACACATTGTATGGGCCATGTAAATGAAATATTTAAACAAAAATAATTTAAGCACTATTGTATTTGTAAATTTGAGATTAGGGCTTTAGTACCAATCTAGGGTAAAATACAAATTTGACTACGAGACAAAGCACTACCATTTCATCATACTATTCGTAAGTGAGATTATGTTGGTTTGCCGAGGAAAGCTATAACTCGATATCCTACGAAGCTTTTAACGAAATTGAGTAGTAAAACTAAATATAAAGGTCTTCACTTGCTATACACCCTTTCCTTCCTTCCTCCTCGGCTTCCTTTTAGCAAATCATAACCAGAAATTAATCTGAATGAAGGACTGTCAAGAATCATTACTTGAAATAGGATGGCGGGAAACAACTTTTGGACGGCCATACTTTTCTAGGTGGCGGTAGGAGCGCCGTTCGACGCGAGCCCTGGAGGCAATTAGGTAAAGTAAGCATACAGACAAAAGACGGTGAGGAGGCGAGCGCTCAGTAGTATGAGGGAGCTAAAATGTAAATGTTCAATTAGGTTAATTGTACATTAGGTAAAATGAACATTTTGGACTTCTCCATTAGTGATGAGGTGGATATGAGATTAATTAGAAAAGCTATCAAACTCGACACACACATACACAACCATATATTCACAGAAATTATTTCGTGGCATTAAATGGATTAGTTTTATTGGGAGTAAATCTGAAACAATTTATGTAAGTATATTGTTATGTTATTTGATTGTTATGGTATTATGAATTAATAAATACAAATAAAACGCTAATAAACTATATAAAAATAGTTAATAAACGAATATTGCTTATGTTGCTAAAATGACGAGCTTGCTTTGAAACTTATTATTAGGCGTGTATCTTTCATATCCATCTGCGTTAGTTGTAGCTGGATCGAAATATATAAAAAAAATCCTCTATAGTACCATTTAACAAATGAATAAGTAGTTGTCTGGTAATTTATAGCTTTTTACCTTTAAAAAAAACATTAATGAAACTAACATGATTGTATATTCGTCTGTAACAAATGAGTTGTGACCAAACTTGGAACACAATTAGCATACACCTGGACAACATTCAGATCTAATTCGGTGATAGGTGTGTACATTTGTTCTATTAAACATAATGAATACCCCCACCAATTTTTTTATTTTATTAACGTATCATAATGAGTTTAATTACATGTATCAAAGTTTAACATACCTTTGATAGGGATTTCAAACCATAAACATTACCGAATGAAATGGTTCTGATATAATTAGATATTTTTAAAATCTGAAACATAAATTTCAAAGATATTTGGTACTCTTTTAGTGCTTCCTAATGAAACTACTATGGGAGTAAAACACATCGAGAGATAATTGTTTTAATCCTATTTCAACTGAAATAGATAATTAGTAATTAGATACAAAGCACTGCTTTATAAGATAGTCAATAATCTTATTTTATCAGGCTACAGGTGTTTACAATTTTTAAAATGGTTTATATGTTAAAATAAAAGGGTGTAAATTGGATTACGGTTTTTGACAATTAATGCCACAATTTTTAAAATTTCATTAATTTCAACCCAATTGGACCAGACTCAAACAGACACGTGGGCAAAGGTATCGGTCTCCTATGGTCCGTGAGTGACAATTTGAATCCCGGATGTGTGTATTCCTTAATGTTTTCAAACTGTTCCTCAAAGCAAATGTTGCTACTATTTCAGTAAAAGTGTACCTTTCTCAAACCTAACCCATTCTAGTGTAAACAAGATAATAGCCCGGATGGGTAGTCTAAGCGTTGATTGTATTTGAAGGATACAGGGGGTTGAAGGGTGGGGTGGAGAAGGAAAGACACATTACACACACTTTGCAGGACCACAGCGTTGATATCTCAAACCTCATAAAGAAGCCAGAAAATACTTTTTTTAATAAGACTGAGACCTCGTTTAGTCATAATATAAAGTGCTATAAAAGGTCTCATGATTGTCTAAGAAAGTGTGTTATTATTAGCACCGCATCTTACTACCCGTTTGGGTTGTACGCACTTATGATAATGTGTAATGGTAGGGTGATTGTGAGATGAAATGGATGACCTACAGTTTAACGTGGAATCCGAACCACGGTGGAGGCCTGGCATTCCCCACATTCTCAATATGTCTTGTCAGAGGCGAAGGAAGGGTTTGGTAATCAGATAAATCTTTGCCGGGACCGAGGATTGAACCCCAGACCTTTAGAGCAGAAGTCCGACACCTTACCCCTAGAAAGGAAGAAAGTGTGGTCCAGCGTTTTTATCCCAAGGGTCAAATATGATTTTCAGTTTGTACCTTGGGCCGAAGATATATTTAGTAATTACATTAATTAAAAACCTGTATTTTCAATACTTGTATATAGGTTATCTTTTGGAACATAGAAGATTTCAAATATGACTGCCATAATTAAGTTTATTAATCTTCTAAATATATATTTTAAATAGGCCTATACATGCATACACACTTTCACAAAACAGCTTAGAATTATAAATATGTATAGCCTAAATGTATACATACTTTTATAAATAAAAACATTCAGAATAAAATGCAATCATAATATTTGTAAATTAATGTTTTTATTTGAATCATTTGATATTTCACATCTTCCACTGAAGCTTTCCTTTTCATTTACCTTCAGGATATTGTGAGGGCCACATTTGGCCCTTAGTCCTCCATTTGGACCACATTGGTCTCTAAGATATAGCAGCAATAACCCAATGTGTGTTAAAATTGAATTTTCCCTCTTTCCACCTTCATATATTATATACAATCAAAGTTCTATGACGCAAAACCTTGAGTGAACCGGAACTGGACAAGAGTCATCCAGGACGGACGAGTGGTCGGAACTACTCACCTTGATCCGGTAGGCAGGGGCTCGATCCCGACCAATTGACCTATCTTCAATAAATATCCTAGCGGCAGCAATGGTCGAGGGGTCTCTCCGGGTCAATGTGATCGTATTCACACTCTACACATCTTCCACATCGTTAGGACGTATCTTAATTTACCACTAACATTAAGCATCTAGAGTATTTTGTGTTGAACGTTGGCACTTAAAACTAAATATTCTAACCCTGTGTCTCTAGAACATTGTTTTAGTTGTTTTCCTTATCACCGCGTCTTACTACCTGATCAAGTTATACGCATGTATGATAATTACTATAATGGAGTAGGTATCAGGAAGGGAGCATTTTAGAGCTAATCTCCCCGTGTTTGCGTAGGAAACCATTAAGGAAAAACTACCCTCAGTAGACCCAACAAGGATTAGAGCCCCGGGCTGGTCATAAACCCAGGAGTGATGCCTTAGACCATTCGGCCACCGGAGTGGGTTAGCTTTAATTACCGAGAACAGGCACTGATATTAATAGCGACAATACCACGTTTTGGATTTAGCCACCACATTACAATACAAACGCGTCAAAATTAATTAGAGTTAGGAGGTGAAGCTCCACAGAAAGGGGGATGTATTTAGCTGTACAATTTAAAGATAACGTTTTCAAAATCAACACAATTATTGGATGCAATCAGTCGGAGGGGTCGGGATGGGGTACAGGGAGGATTATTATGGGCGGAAGAGAGAAGGGAATGGTCCTATACACAGATTGATATTCCAATCCCAAACATCATTAGGGAATAAACGATGCAATTAATGCAGCAAATGCTGGTCCGGTGTTTGTTCAAGTCATATCGGGGCGCAGTGTCAATAACAAGTAGGGGTGAAGGGGAAGAGCGTTGTAGTCCCAGAATGCACCTCATGGAGTCACGTGGTATGCTACAAACTCTAATAGGGGGTCCACAATCTTTAAGTAAATCCAGGGACAACAACGCTCTCTGAGGAATTCTAACCAAAATCAAATGGGGGGAAATACCATATGGGCGGGAATGTAACCGTCATCTAGGGTCAATGACCTTAGGATAACACCACTGGGAGGGAAGCAGGAGTGTTGACCACTCGCTAGATCTTGTGACTGTAGGGTCAATTTCTTCAGGGGGTAAGTGTTTTATTTTTCACGGGAAGTGGAGATTTCAAAGGTCAAACATGCGTACTTTCCAAGCTCCTATGTTTTGTGTCGGCCTCCACACCACCGTCAAACAAGTCTAGTTGAGAATAACACCCTTATCAGAGGGCCAACTGGAGTGGGGAAACCTTCACAGGCCCTATTTTGACCTTCATTCGGTGCATTTTGTTTCTAGAAATTCTAAACCAGCACCAGATCTCCAAGTTTTACACTTCCTGGTCGATTTTTTTATATTAATATTTATTATCACCACGTCTTACTACCTGTTCAGGCTATCCACATATGATCATTACTCTAATGGGTTTGAGGTGATAACGGAAGCATTTTAAAGGAAGTGTACCAGCATTTACGTGGAAGTAGAGTAGGAAACCATTTATAAAAACCAAGCTAAGTGGAACCGACCTAAGCTAGGTTTTCCTATCAACAGCAGGCCAGTCTAACGTGAGAGTGACGCCTTAGACCATTTGGACACTGAAGCGGGTCTTGTTTAGTGTTTTTTTTAGTTACTGGGCTCTAGTGCCAATATTGATAACTGCACGTTTGGGGCTATTCCAAACTTTAGTGATTCAATCATTTCAAATCATTACAGTTCACGAATTATGTTTTATGCTTTTCACTTACCATTTTTAAGAGGTGTAGGCCTACACAATAACATATTTCTAATATCTTAAAATAACTTTTAATGTATAAACAGTTTAAAAGTGGTAACATAACTTAATTTTTAACCATATATAAATACTTTTCTTCTTATACCCCAATCGTTTGATTTTATCTCATTTTGTAGTACACTGTGATATATAATTTTTTTCAACCTAACTATACTCGTTAATTTTAATAATATGTCCTAATTGATCAATGCAAATACAGATTTGAAATGCACATTTCATGATATTTTTCCTTTTGACTGTACCGACTGTAGAGACAACACTGACTAGCCGAACATAATATGCCAGATCGAGGAAGAGGTCAGATAGTCCCAACTAATGACACTCAGGTAAAGTGGATGCCAGCTTCCTTACCTGGTTGGTGTTGCTGGGATGGGCTGAGACATTGCTACTTGCTATATTTTCCAAGATAACCCTTCCCCACCAATGTTAGATTCCCTGACAAGATGTTATAGACTAAACAAATATTATGAATTCTCATTGACGAATGACCTTACCAGTTTCAGTGGCTCATATAGAAGCCATACTGCACAGATGGTTCTTACACGAATTCTATAATATTTTTTTTATGATAGCTTGTAATTTAGGTCTTCTCAGCCACTAAAACCAAATTAGTGGATATCGTAGGATCCTAGTTCGATTCCTGCTATGATGACGAATATATTTACTATGTGTTTACAGATTTATCCTCCTATCCAATAAGTGAATGTCTAGGCCGGGTGTGTCAACATGGGTTTTATTGCAAAGAGACCTTTGAATCACCTTTTAGAAAACAAAAAACATATTTTTTTTGTGGTCAACATCGATATCATCTTACTATATTATTAATGGTTTTTATTTGGTATTGATATCGGACACATCCTTAGAAGGACCTGTCTTCTGCATGACGTCATACAAAGAAAGGTTGAGGGAAAGAGGAGCATAATAAGAGGGATAATTCAAATACTGGATGACTTGAAGGAAAGAATAACATTCTGGGAGCTGAAGGAGGGGGTAGAAGACAGGGTGCATTCACAAAGGAATGTATATGTCGTAGGACAGAACACCTAATAAATAAAGGTATCGATACTTTCTATCAAAAGTTACAGCTTAATATCACGTGACTTGACATATAAATATGTAAAAGTAGTTTTAATAACTTTTTCTGGCTGACAGATATTTCCATTCGTAAGAAAATTAGGGTAATTTATATATAAACTGTTAGTAAGGACAGTATTACAGTTATAAAAGTTACTTTAACTTATTTTATAATTATATCCAATTGTCACCTTTTTTTACGACCGATTAGTATAGAACCAATTAAACGAATGTTATTAACGTTTACCGCCAAAAATAGTTCTAAAAAGTTCGAACTACCATAGTATCATTGTCTTATCAGACGTAGTGTTTCACATTAAGGCTGCATCATTTTGTTTCGCGACAAGACATTTTGTCGCAGCGTGTCGCAACAAAACATGGAGGACATTTTTAACTGCGCATCCGCCAGGCCCCGAATAGCAAGTGATTTTCGGCCATGCTATTATTTAAATTATTTTTAAACACTAAGTTCCGCTACAAAACTACAAATAACTTTTTTTTTTATTTATAGGGTGAACCCAATATTTTTTTTCTGGTTGTACGTCAAAAAACTGTGTAAATTGCCATAAAAGAATGGCTACGTCTTCTTCCTCAATAGATATCATAGTCACCCAACTGCACAAAACACCTTTTTTAATAACCAACTAAACACTGCACTCCACACTTTGATGGCTCGCTTACAAATGGCGGGAGCTCCAACAATCACAGCTTGTTGCAAGTCTAAATGCATCAGACGTCGCTACACAAAGGCAACGTGACGATACATGTTTCCTCGAAACAAATCGTTGCGAGCTATAATATGTTGCATTTGGTGTCGGGCCAATCTAAGAGTACATTGCTCTAGTACAGTCTGTGTTCTTATAAAATGACAGTTAAATGCCCTAAATAAATAACATTGAGGTTGGTTTATATAGTTTTTCACCGGAGGGATCTATGATTTTTTTTTTGTTGCTATATCTTACAATTAGAGATGGGCGATATATCACTGACTGTGATTTTTTCACCGATACCATTTGATCACCGATACTCCCAGTTACTCTATCTCAAAAGTATCGGTGATTGAGATATCAGTGATCTGAAATACTCCATACTCGCATCAGATTGCAACAGTTACTCGAGCCGCGGAGCTAGTATTGCTTCCTCAAGACACTCGAGTAAATACTCGCTTCGCGGCCCTTGTTATTCTTTTATTTTTTATTTTCTACCAGATAATTGAGAATCGACCTTATTGACTGGCATGTTTTAAGTGCTATTTCTATTTAAAACACTTGATTTCGTAGAGCTCATTTTTCAAAAACAGTATGTTTTGCTTTCTTTTCTTATCAACTGTATGAAACATCTTAAAATGCATACTTTTGTATTGACTGTATATTAGTCAGGCAACATGAAACCCAGATGAAACCTTGAAAGATTAGGTAGCTGTATGTCGATTGTCAATGTCAGTGCCGACAGGAAGAGTTTATGTTAGGCCTTTAAGTATCGAATTCCATTGCAAGCCGCCAAACACCCGAGTAATTGGTTTTCTTTCCAACCGATACTCATGGGACTATTCGAGTAAATACTAAATATCCAATACTCAATACTCATAAATATTCCATACTCCATACTAGATACTCGATACTCGATACTCGGACAGCAGCTAAATACTAGCCTTCACCGTGGTTGGAAAGTGAAAAAATATAGGTCCATCAAAACACTGTGAATACAGGTCACAGTGAAAAATCACTGGTATAAATCACCGATATTTGAAAATCACAGTCACTGTATTCACTGATATCGTAAAATCACGGTTTCGCCCATCTCTACTTACAACCCATTCGGGCTATACACATATGACCTTATCACGCTAATGTATTAGGGATGAGAAAGGTTCAATTTTGAGGAGGTGCATCCATATTTGCGTGAAGGAAGAGTGGTAAATTATTTTGGAACTACCCCTTCAGTACACCTGACTGGGATTTGAACCCCAATCTCCTCGTTATCGGCTGCCCAGTATATTTCAAGAGTGACACCTTGAGAGACCATGCGGCCATTGCAGCATGGCAAACACTGACAAAAGGGCGGTATGTGTATCTTACATCTGTCAGAATTGAGAGTTGCTGAACACATTTGGCATATGAGTGTGTAAATGATATTTAGTGGCTTCATGATATGTCTACTATGTTCTCCCACGGCTATCCGACTATGACGACATGTCGACTATTTGTGTCGACGACAAATGAGTTACGGTACGCGCTATATCGACCGGAAACCTTTGGCTGTATGAATAATTGAGAAGCTAGCGTCGGAACGTTTGACACGGAGTAATCACGTGAACCAAAGAACAAGGAAATGGCATCGGATCGCAACACCGTCGTTATTAAACAGGAGCCGCTAATAGTGACAACAAATTGTCAAAACTACAGTTACAATTACATTAAAAGAATGAAAAATAGCCCTCTTTAGAAGAGTTGTCTATCCCTCCGTGCTTCGTGTCCTGTAGCCGTGACCTTTTCTAGCTGTTAGATATTTACATTCGTAAGAAAATTGGGCTATGTTTACCTTAAGAAAAAGAAAATTGCCCCTAAGAAATACATTAATATATGAAAAATAGTATAAATACATTGAATATTATACAAATATTAAAGATTTAGGGTATATAATACACATATATAGCCCACACCCCAATTTATTTTTAATGTACAGTACATATATGACAGCTAGAAAATATATTGATAAACTTTCACGGATTCATACGTCAAATCATGTGATTTGCAGCTGTCACTTTTGATATAATTATGTTATCAATAGTCTACCTACAAAATGACGATAATAATTTAGTGAAATGTTATCTTTATTTACAACAAAAAATATGTTTGTCTAAAAGATGCTGAAAATATTCATATATAAATTGAAGGTGACATAATTACAAAGTGCTATTGTGAGGAATTTTGGCAATACTTACTCTAGAGAAGTGGGGAGAAATATATTGTGAAAAATAATAGTACTCATTATATTTTCTATTGTGACTTGAACCACGAACTTTATAGTCATATCCACACTTTATCAATTAGCTAGCACATATCTAAACCTATTTATAACAGCAACGAATTTGTAGAAATACAAATTCTCACAAAACACGATCCATCAATATTACGGCTGTATTCTATTTTGATAATCAATAATTTGACAGCTTACGTAATATTTTGTATTGCATTTAGTCAAAGATTCGGGTTTCAAATCTAGACTGGGCTTACTGGAGGCAATGGGGCAATTGCATACATGATAGTCACTGTGGTTTCTCATCCTCTCTTCAGGATAGTGTGGCTGCACTTCCTATAAACTCTCTACCTCAGTCTTACCCCTTGGTTTAAATAGTTACCAGCCCTCTAATTTAAATATACTACTAATAAATCTATATGATATTATATAAAACTCCTAAAATTAAATAGCTATGGATGGTAACAAGCAGTAACTTCAAAAATGAGGCGCAGTGGAGAGGGGGAGGGGGGGGGAAGAGGAAGAAAGGGGAGAAAGGGGAAGAGAAGGGATGCATCTAGGATATAATGATTCCCACTCCCATTTTATTACTCTTAATTAGAGGTAGGGTAGATTATATTATTGTATACACCCATTCACACAGAAATGAACAAAAGAACAGGAAATACTTACAGCATTTAACAATAAAAAGTTTATCACACAACGTGTATATATGTTTAAAATTATTTAAAAATATACCATGTACCTGTAAAATAATTACAACTATTTTTTTTCGTGATGTAAAGGCATGTTTGTTCCTCGCAACAAATCTTTTCAACCTTATCGCTGTCTCTAACAAATAGGTAATTATCGGCGGCTTAATCTAATAGATAATGAGGAGAGCATTGTTTTAGAGGAAAGGCATTACCGCGTAGAGAGATTGAGAAAACAACTGTGTCACTGTGGAGTCACAAATTCTCCGAAAAACAAGAACAGAACTGAAATGTAATCCGAGACGAGCTTTAAGCAAATCAAAAGAAATCAGCGCTAGCTAGCTGCGTAGGTCTCTATACTAGTAGAAATAATCTCAGCTTTGTCAGCGCTTCTCCATAAAATCTGCGTAGAAGAGTCAATCAAAGCTACTCGGTGCGCATGTGCCTAAGCCAACCATCTTCATTCACCTACAGACCAAGATACTAGCAGACAGATTCGTCTACTGTTGTGAAAGATTTGAAAAGGGTGTCTCTGTAGTTCTTGTTTCGTGTCAATTTGTTTCCATTACACAACAGATAATTAAATATGTTGATAGTCAGTAATTTTTTCAAAAAGATTCGTTATTTTTCCTATGCTAGTTTTACCTTTTGTTTTCCAGATATCAAGGGCGTGGAAAGCTAATATTGCTATAAAATGCTACCATAGCTATAGTGGATCAAATTCCAGGGGCACAAGGGGGCATCCAAACCCCTATACCCCCTCCTTTCTATGCTCTTTTTGGGCATTTAGGTCTAAGTTATCAATCGAAATTTGTGGATGAACTTTCCAGAGCGGAGAATGTCTACTTTAAAACTATGTTTATACAGACAGGCCTATGCATAGATAGGTTAATAGAAGATAATGTTTTATTAATTCCACTTTGGTGGCCGCATGGTCTAAGGCACTACTCTTGCAATATACTGTACTTCGAGGTTCGATCCCGGTAGATTGCAGTGAGGGCGTTTTTACCAAAATGGTTTTCCACTCCCCCTTCATGCAAATACATGTGTACTTCCTCTAAATTCAATCTTTCTATTCCTTAACATATTTGCGCATTAGTACATAGGCGTACAACCCGAACGGGTGGTAAGACGCGGGGCTATCAAACAATTTCCAGTAAACACCAAACTCGTGTGCTGTTTAATATGTTGTTAAGGTGCGGCAGAAGAGAGCGCAAGTAATTCTACAATTTTTATAGATTTTTTTTTAGATAAAATATTTCTCCACTAGCAGCCTAGAGTTTAGTTTTCTGCACATGCTGATATCATCAGATCTGGAATATCTGTCAAAACATTTTCTCTTTATTTAAAATGTTTTGACAAAATTCCAGGACACCCTTGGCAGATATTAAATAATAATAATATTAGCACCGCGCCTTACAACCCGTTCTGGTTATAAGCTTTAAGTACTAATTACGCTAATGGATTAGGAAATGGGAAGGTTGAATTAGAGGAAGTGAACCCGCATTTGCGTGGAGGGAGAGTGGAAAACCATTTAAGAAAAACCACCCCCAGTTCACCCGACTGAGATTCGAACCTCGATCTTCCCGTCCTCAGCAATCGAGCTCAACACGACTAGCGCGTTAGCCAACTACGCCACCGAGGCGGGTAAGATATTAAGGATCTGTTGATATTAGCATGTGCAGAAAACTAAACTCTAGGTTGCTACTGGAAAAATATTTGAATTATTTTTGTGAAAAAATTGATATTCTATAAAAACTTTAAAAATACTTGCGCTCCCTTCTGCCGCACCTTAAGGGGGCCACCTCGGTATATCAGAAAGTATTATTCGTGTTAGGCGTCATGTCTTAAAATGAAATGGTCTGTGCTGTTATCTTGAACTACAGCGTCTGTCTCTGTCTAATCTTACCCTACCACCCAATGTCAGAAGAGAAGCAAAGGAATGGAAATCTCAAGGTCAAGAGTAAGAATGCGCGGCTGATTGCCTACCCACTACACAGTCCAGCCGTCAGCCTGTGTTTATCTTGTGATATTTTGCTAAGTTGAGATTCTCGTGAAGGGGTCACAAACAAGCACAATCCTTGATTAGTTGGTTTAACCAGTGGCAGCTCGTAACTAAAATTAGTGGGGGTGCTGCTCCAGAAAATGTTTAGCCTATGTTTTAAATTGTGTAAAAGGAAAAAAACATGTATAAAAAGAGAATTTATTCAAGAACTTGATAAAATCTTTAAAAAATATATTTTTTTTTACTTACTTTAACTTAAACTGTTACAGTTCAAGCTTGATCTATTCATTTAAAAACGAAATCGATTTTTCTTGTTTTAATTTGCGCAAAAAGTTCAATAATTTTCTCCTTGATCTCTGGATGACAACTGAGGAAATTTTTCTCCATTGAAAGTACTGCAAGAGCATTTAGTCTTTCTGTTAAATAAAAGAACCAAAAATAAAATAATCAAATAGAAAAGCTGGAAGCAGACTAATAATCTAATTCTACATTCTTCTACACTTTATCACATTCAAGAATATGATACACGGTTTTTAAGCACAACACACGCCGAGTAAAAAAATATTCCTTCCATCACGCCAGAGCCGGCACTGCAAAAGCAAAAGTGGCAGTCCAGCCTTCCTCCCCACCCCCTCCTATGCGCACAACAGTCAAACAGCGGGTCACTGGCACTGTGAAGCACACAGTTCCATACAAATATTGCTGTATCTTTTTCATAAACCGGGGGATGGCTATTGAAGTACTGACATTAAGTTTAAGGAATATATATTGTACCACAAAAATAAATATAGAATTAAAGAAAAAAGGATTCGTTATATTAAATGTTATCGATAATATCAAGTGGAAATAGGGGGTAGTGCAGTTCCGCAGTACATATACGCGAGCCTCCACTGAGCTTAACTTGTATTGAAACCTTATAATACGAACGGGTAGTAGGACGCGATGCTAACAAATATTGTCTTGAAGAACACACACTTTTATACGTGTCACTTTTTTTTTTAGGGAAATATGAATATTAACTATACAATAATTAATCATGTGTAGACTAAATTTCTATCTTACCTTACTTGGTTGATAGCAGGTTGTTGGAACCGAGGAGTATAATGGGTTGGGGGGAGGGGGGCTCTAACACACGGCCCTATATCCCCAACCCCTCTTAGGTTTATTTTATTTGAGTAAAAAGTTTAGTAAATACTTATAAATAAGGAAGATATCATAAAAAACTCCAAATAGCTTCTAAAAGCATTTACATTTTTTGTTAAAAAATTGGGGATAATCTTCCCCTCTTCCAACCTCATTGTTGTTAATCAAACCAAAGAAGTTTTTCCTTTTAGAATCGCATTTTACAACCCGTTAGGGTTATACGACTATGTAATAACTACGCTAATGGGTGACGCTTTCGCCTAGACTATGCGGCCACCGAAGCAGGTCAACTTAGTTAACTTTTACTATCAACTAAAATGAAATAGATTACACATTGTTATATCACCTACACTGTTTACACCTACAAAAAGCTATAGTTTACATAATTAATAGGTTAAATGGTCATGTGTAACCTATTTTCAACAATTAATTCATTTTAATTTTAGGTGCCTATTCAGGCTATCAGTAATTTCTACTGATTATTCAAGCTGACAGGGGAAAAGGAAGTAAAGTTTTGATAAAATGTACCTCTATTTGTTTAGAGAAAGGGCTATGGATAAACTACCCTTAGTAAACATGGCCGGGATTCAGACCCCGACATCCTTGTAACTGGCAATCTTGTCTAGCTTGATCTTTAGCTTTTAAATAATTAAATTAACTAAACACTTATTAAAAACAATAAGAAATAACCAATTTTATTAATTTATATTAATAGAATTCAATATGAAAATTATTGGTATATTTGAATAAAAAGGTCAAAAAAATTTTGTTTGTGAAATTGCAGACTTTTTGATATAGTGCGTGAATGTAGATTAGTTAACAACTAGGATAAATTAATAATTTGAAAATTACAAATAAGTTATAGATATCAGAAAACTATTAAAATGACACATTAAAAATGTGAGTCAAGGTCACATAAATGACTAACAAGTAAAAATACACACGAAAAGGCACAACACTTTAAATAACGTAAATTAAAATATTTAGCTAGAAAATTAACTGCAAATCTGCAATTTCACATAAAAAAAATGTTGGACTTTATATTCAAATATACCAATAATTTTCATATTGAACTCTATTAATATAAATTAATATTGCTTCCTTACTACAATTTGATCGTGTTTTTCAAAATTGTATTAATGTTGAAACACATTGACGGATCCAGAAAAAAATGACGGGGGAGGGGGGCACCATGATAATATATTATCATTACTATTATAATATTGTTACCTTATATCCTTTAAAAAATCTCGTATCTGTATGTTAAAATTAATATTTAAACAAGATTTACAAAATTATGTTATATAAAAGCCCTTTTAGTCCGCTGATAACAACTGATAATTGTTTATCACTAAGAGTTTGAATGATCTTTGATTTAAGATTTCATGTGTGTTTTCTATCAACCATGTTGAGAACCTCTTCAGGGAATATTTCATTACTTTTATTTAGACTGAGCAATGAGCCTGGCCAAACCATCGAGTCTTCCCTGACCCATTGTTGAACTCAAGAAGTTTTTAATTTTATTCAACGAACTATAAGATCGTTAGGCTGTTGAAGTAGTAACTGGTATCACACAGTTTCCAATGGGCACTCGATGTTAGGAAACATTGGCAAAAATCAGTAAGCTTCCATTGGCGTATCGACTTTTACGGATTTCTGTATCAAGAATTCCCGCCATAGTTTCAATTATCCTTGAAGTACCCCTGTAGTGGATGAAAACACCAGATCTATGTGTTTTTGCTCCATCCAGTATCTCTTCATATGTTGACAATTATTTTGATTATAGCTAGAGGGCATTTAAACGATTTCTGTATATTTTAAGAAAATTGACAAGGGGAGCGCGTGCCCCGGTGCCACCCCCTGACTACGCCACTGCATAACACACACACACACACACCCACACACCCACACACATACATATATATATATATATATATATATATATATAACACACACACACGCACGCACGGTGGAACTCCAGTCATCAGGATCGCCAAATATCCGGATCATTATCAGGAAATAAAATTAAAAAAGGAAAATACTGTGCTGTAAAAAATGATATTTTCGAATTACACCACTACCGTACACATGTACATTGAGTATCAACTTAGTGTTTACATAAATATAGTAATGTAGCCCTACTGTACGATTCAAATTCATTGTATTCTTGTTTACAGTAGCAATAAGTTTAAACTTGCTGTATTTTTTAACTATAATAGAGTAAATTTTGCGTTTTCTTTCGAGACTTTGCTATATATATATATATATATATAAAAATACCCTCCATATATCAAACTTCCATATATCGACATTCTCAATAAGATCGAAGTTTTAGTGAATCTCCTTAACATTTACATAGATAAACTGTTTACATAGGTCTGTATCAAAATACAATTTTATTTATAGAATTTTTTCCAAGACAAAATGGGAGTTCCCCTCCTGAAATGACATTGTTATAAGAAAACCAAGGTAGAAAAAATAGAAACTTTTTAACAGAAAATAATGCATGTAAAAGCATAAGAATACTAGATAAAATATGTTTTTTCGAAGTAAAATATGTTTAACACATTTTTTCTGGATAAGTCTTGATTATATATATAGACATAACTTTTACATAGTGTGATACATATTTACTTATTTATAAAAAAAAAGTTAGTTGTTTAGAAGGTGTTTTTATAAATACAATATACAACACTATACATAAGTATGAATAAATGGTAGGACACAAACATACTTAGCTTTCACATAGTCTATTATTGAAAAATCAGTCATCAGTAAACAACACATAAATGACTATTTAACTTTTTTTAAACAAGTGATATTGGTCATTTCAAACCAGCTTAAGATACCCATTTGGAACCAAATCACCAAAGCCACTTTAAAAATATTTCAAATTTTTGAAAGATCAGTCATCAGTAAACTACCTATAAAAGACTTTTTATGTGAAAGAAAAAACAAGAACACTGTGATATTTGTAATTTGAAACACTCCTAAGATATCTATTTGGAACCAAATAGTTTGAGCTTTTTCAAAATATTTCAAATTTTTGAAAAATCTTGTCAACAGTAAAAAATTTTTTTTAAAATATAAGCCTATGTTAAGTTTAATATTTTCGTAATAAAAATGTTGGTGGTACGAGTCCCTTTTAACAAACATGAGAGTTGTCTATTAATCTAAACATCTGCGTAACCTAAACAGGTAGTGAGAAACTTGATAGTAATCTAAACATTACCTTCCATTTATTAGATTGACACTTATTTTTACTGACTTGCACCCAAAGGGTAAAGAAGTATTGTTATCAACAAAACAATCGAACTCAATATTTTTATAGATATCGCTGTCTTGTGTGTCAGTCTGTCTGTATCTCGACCTAGTGCCTACACTATTCTATTGATCTTTATCAAACTTGGTATTAAAGTTTTCATAAAGCTTCCCCAGAGGGAGTTTGTAATTAGATATATAACACTAAAATTAATGATAGTTTACTGAAGCGCTAAAAGGTAAAAAAAAACCATCGTTTTGTTAGAAATTTGTTTTAACAATTTTGATTATAGTTAGTGTCTACGCACTGTTTACCATTACAAACAAAATGGCAACACTAATTTCTAATGGAAATGACTTTGAAGGTATTTTACAGAAGCAAGAATTTCCAATTTTATCATATCTCAACTATGTGAGAAACAATGAATTTCTATTACAAAACTATAGTACAAATAAAATTACAACACATATATTTGATTTTTTTTATAGAGCCATTTTATTTTTGAAAAATTGCAAATATATATTTTTTAATCTTAGTCTGTGAAATTTTCTATACACTTTGGTGAACAGAAATGCTACTTTTTTCTTAGATATGCTTTTGTGAGAATGTTATAACTCTACAAGGGTGACCTGGCAGTTTAGGGGTAAGGTGTCGGACTTCTGTGCTGGGGTCCGGGGTTCAATCCTCGGTCCCGGCACCAATTTATCTGATTACCAAACCCTTCCTTCACCTCTGACAAGACATCTTGTGAATGTGGGGAATGCCAGGCCTCCACCGTGGTTCGGATTCCACGTTAAACTGTAGGTCCTCCATTTCATCTCACAATCACCCTACCATTAACATAAGTGCGTATAACCCGAACGGGTAGTAGGACGCGGTAATAATAGTAATAATAATAATAATAATAATAATAATAATAATAATAATAATAATAAAACTCTACATAACTCAGATCTTTGTTTAATGCTACGTGGATATTAAAAACGTCAGTGGTGGCTCCTGTATATGTACTGCGAAACTGCAGCATTCCCTATTTCCACTTGATATTGTCGATAACATTTAATATAATTAGTCCTTTTTTCTTTATTTATTTATTTTTGTAATACAATATTATATACTTAAGCTTAGTGTCAGTACTTCAGTATATCTCTCTCCATTTATGAAAAAGATACAAAAATCTTTGTTTGGAACTGTGCGCTTCACAGTGCCAGTGACGTGGTGTTTGACTGTTGTGCGCATGCGCACATAGGAGTGTGGTGGTGAGGAGGGCGGGACTGCCAGGTAGAGAGAGCACTGTTACTCTTATAGTGCCAGCTCTGGCGTGATGGTGGAAGGAAGGTTTTTTTACTCAGCGTGTGTTGTGCTTAAAAACCGTGTACCATATTCTTGAATGTGATAAAGTGTAGAAGAGTGTAGAGTTATATTATTATTCTGCTTCCAGCTATTTTATTTGATTAATTTTTTTCCCCAGTTTTTTTTTTAACAGAAAGACTAAATGCGCTTGTAATACTTTCAATGGAGAAAAAATTTCCTCAGTTGTCATCCAGAGATCAAGGAGAAAATTATGGAACTTTTTGCGCAAATTAAAACAAGAAGAATGGATTTCATTTTTAAATGAATAGATCAAGTTTGAACTGTAACAATATAAGTTCAAGTAGCAAAAAATTTGTTTTTTTTTTGTTAATATTTTATTAAGTTCTTGGATAAATTTCCTTTTTATATATGTTTTTTTTTTCCTTTTACACAATTTAAAACAAAGGCTAAAAAATGTCTAGAGCAGCACCCCTACTAATTTTAGCTACTAGCCGCAACTGAAAAACATTGACCCAACAGGAATCGTAATCAGTAGTCTAATGTGTCGATAGGTGGCTGGGGAATATATTTAATACAGTGTCTAGGTGGTTTTGTAAACAATACTAGTAATATGAAAGTTTATTTTTAACAATGAGAAGAGATTATTATTATTATATAGCACCGCGTCTTACTATCCGTTAGGGTTATACGCTTTAGGTACTAACTACGCTAAT